>JAMOIN010000921.1:0-55498 GCA_024666655.1 Dascyllus trimaculatus | reverse complement strand
GGCTCAGCTGGGGAGCGGTGTGAACAGGCTCTGATGGAGAACCAGGCGGGCTGTGGTGCTGGGGCCCCCAGTGTGCTGTGATGGGGAGCCCGGTGAGCTGGGCTGGGGAGCCCGGTGTGCAGGGCTGTGGTGCTGGGGAGCCGTGTGGACAGGCTCTGCTGAGGAGCGGTGTGGACAGGCTCTGATGGAGTGCCAGGCGGGCTGTGGTGCTGGGGGGACCCTTGTTCTGTCTTGAGGAGCCCGTTGAGCTGGGCTGGGGAGCCCGGTGTGCTGGGCTGTGGTGCTGGGGAGCCGTGTAGACAGGCTCTGCCGGGGACTGGTTTGAACAGGCTCTTCTGGAGAGCTAGGCGGGCTGTGGTGCTGGGGAGCCGTGTGGACAGGCTCTGCTGGGGAGCGGTTTCAACTGGCTCTGTTGGAGAGCAAGGCGCGCTGTGTTGCTGGGGGCCCCCGTGTGCTGTGCTGGGGTGCCCGGTGAGCTGGGCTGGGGAGACCGGTGTGCTGGGCTGTGCTACTGGGGAGCCATGTGGACAGGCTCTGCTGGGGAGTGATTTGAAAAAGCTCTGATTGAGAGCCAGGCGGGCTGTGCTGCTGGGGGCCCCCATGTGCTGTGCTGGGGATTCCGGTGTGCTGGGCTGTGGTGCTGGGGAGCCGTGTGGACAGGCTCTGCTGAGGAGAGTTTTGTACAGGCTCTGATGGAGAGCCAGGCGGCCTGTAGTGCTGGGAGGCCCCGTGCGCTGTGCTAGGGGGGCCCGTGTGCTGTGCTGGGGGGCCCCGTGTGCTGTGCTGGGGAGCCCGTTGAGCTGGGCTGGGGAGCCCGGTGTGCTGGGCTGTGGTGCTTGGGAGCCGTGTGGACAGGCTCTGCTGGGGGAGTGGTTTGAACAGGCTCTGCTGGGGGCGTGGTTTGAACAGGCTCTGCTCGAGAGCCAGGCGGGCTGTGGTGCTGGGGGGCCCCGTGTGCTGTGCTGGGGAGCCCGTTGAGCTGGGCTTCGGAGCCCGGTGTGTTGGGCTGTGGTGCTGCGGAGCCGTGTGGACAGGCTCTGCTGGGGAGCCATTCGGGCTGTGGTGCTGGGGGGCCCCGTCTGCCGTGCTGGGGAGCCCGGTGTGCTGGGCTGCGGAGTCCAGTGTGCTGGGCTGAGCTGCTGGCGTGCCGTGTGGAGAGGGTCTGCTGGGAAGCGGTGGCAAAAGGCTCTGATGGAGAGCCAGGCGGGCTGTGCTGCGGTGTGCGGGGCTGCAGGGGAGCCGTGTAGACAGGCTCTTCTGGGGAGCTTTGTGAACAGGCTCTGATGGAGATCCAGGCGGGCTGTGGTGCTTGGGGCCCACGTGTGCTGTGCTGGGGAGCCCGGTGTGCTGGGCTGTGGTGCTGGGGAGCCGTGTGGAAAGGCTCTGCTGGGGAGTGGTTTCAACAGGCTCTGCTGGAGAGCAAGGCGCGCTGTGTTGCTGGGGGCCCCCGTGTGCTGTGCTGGGGAGGCCCGTGAGCTGGGCTGGGGAGCCCGTTGTGCTGGGCTGTGCATCTGGGGAGCCGTGTGGACAGGATCTGCTGTTGAGCGGTTTCAACAGGCTCTGCTGGAGAGCAAGGCGCGCTGTGTTGCTGGGTGCCCCCGTGTGCTGTGCTGGGGAGGCCGGTGAGCTGGGCTGGGGAGCCCGGTGTGCTGGGCTGTGCTGCTTGGGAGCCGTGTGGACAGGCTCTGCTGGGGAGTGGTTTGAACAGGCTCTCTTGGGTACTGGTTTGAACAGGCTCTGCTGGGGAGCCAGGCGGGCTGTGGTGCTGGGGGGCCCCGTGTGCTGTGCCTGGGAGCCCGGTTAGCTGGGCTGGGTAGCCCGGTTTTCAGGGCTGTGCTGCTGGGGAGCCGTATGGACAGTCCCTGCTGGGGATTGGTTTGAACAGGCTCTGATGGAGAGCCAACCAGGCTGTGGTGTTGGGGGCCCCCGTGTGCTTTGCTGGGGAGCCCGGTGAGCTTGGCTGGGGTGCCCGGTGTGCTGGGCTGTGCTGTTGGGGAGGCGTGTGGACAGGCTGTGCTGGGGAGTGGTTTGAACAGGCTCTGCTGGAGAGCCAGGTGGGCTGTGGTGCTGGGGGCCCCCGTGTGCTGTGCTGGAAAGCCCGGTGTCCTAGGGTGTGCTGCTGGGGAGCCGTGTGGACCGGATCTGCTGTGGAGCGGTGTGAACAGGCTCTGATGGAAAGCCAGGCGGGCTGTGGTATTGGGGGCCCCCGTGTGCTGTGCTGGTGAGCCCGGTGAGCTTGGCTGGGGAGCCCAGTGTTCTGGGCTGTGCTGCTGGGGAGGCATGTGGACAGGCTGTGGTGGGGAGTGATTTGAACAGGCTCTTCTGGAGAGCAACGTGGGCTGTGGTGCTGGGAGCCCCCGTGTGCTGTGCTGGGGGCCCCCGTGTGCTGTGCTGGGGAGCCCGGTGTGCTGGGCTGTGCTGCTGGTGAGCCGTGTGGACAGGCTCTGCTGGCGAGTGTTTTGAACAGGCTCTGCTGGAGAGCCAGGCGCGCTGTGTTGCTGGGTTGTCCCGTGTGCTGTGCTGGTGAGCCCGGTGAGCATGGCCGGGGAGTCCGGTGTGCTGGGCCGTGCTGCTGGGGAGCATCGTGGACAGGCTCTGCTGGGTAGTGGTTTCAACAGGATCTGATGGAGAGCAAGGCGGACTGTGGTGCTGGGGGGCCCCGTGTGCCGTGATCGGGAGCCGGGTGAGCTGCGCTGGGGAGTACGGTGTGCTGGCCTGTGGTGCTTGTGAGCTGTGTGGACAGGCTCTTCTGGGGGGTGGTTTGAACAGGCTCTGCTGGAGAGCCAGGCGGGCTGTGGTGCCGGGGGGCCCCGGGTTCTGTGCTGGGGACCCTGGTGAGCTGGGCTGGGGAGCCCGGTGTGCTGGGCTGTGCTGCTGGGGAGCCGTGTGGACAGGCTCTCCCGGGGAGCGGTGTGAAAAGGCTCTGATGGAGAGCCAGCCGGGCTGTTGTGCTGGGGGGCCCCGTGTGCTGTGCTCGGGAGCCCAGTGAGCTGGGCTTCGGAGCCCAGTGTGCTGGACTGTGGTGATGGGGAGCCGTGTAGACAGGGTCTGCTGGCGATCCATTCGGGCTGTGGTGCTGGGGGGCCCCGTGTGCTGTGCCGGGGGGCCCGGTGTTCTGGGCTGGGGAGCCCCGTGTGCTGGGCTGTGGTACTGGGGAGCCCGGTGTCCTGGACTGTGGTGATGGGGAGCCGTGCAGACAGGCTCTGCTGCGGAGCGGTGTTAACAGGCTCTGATGGAGAGCCAGACGGGCTGTGGTGCTGGGGGGCCCCGTGTGCTGTGCCGGGGGGCCCGGTGTTCTGGGCTGGGGAGCCCCGTGTGCTGGGCTGTTGTGCTGGGGAGCCCGGTGTCCTGGACTGTGGTGATAGGGAGCCGTGTGGACAGGCTCTGCTGGGGAGCGGTGTGAGCAGGCTCTGCTGGGGAGCGGTGTGAACAGGCTCTGCTGGAGAGCCAGGCGGGCTGTGGTGCTGGGGAGCCGTGTGGACAGGCTGTGCTGGGGAGAGGGTTGAGATGGCTCTGCAAGAGAGCCAGGCCGGCTGTGGTGCTGGGGGCCCTCCTGTGCTGTGCTGGGGTGCCCGGTGAGCTGGGCTGAGGAGCCCGGTGTGCTGGGCTTTGGTGCTGGGGAGCCGTGTGGACAGGCTCTGCTGGGGAGTGGTTTGAACAGGCTCTGCTGGGGAGCGGAGTGAACAGGCTCTGATGGAGAGCCAGGCGGGCTTTGGTGCTGGGAAGCCCCGTGTGCTGTGCTTGGGAGCCCGTTGAGTTGGGCTGGGGAGCCCGGTGTGGTGGGCTGTGGTGCTGGGGAGCCGTGTGGACAGGCTCTGCTGGGGAGAGGGTTGAACAGGATCTGATGGAGAGCCAGGTGGGCTGTGGTGCTGGAGGGCCCCGTGTGCTGTGTTGGGGATCTCGTTGAGCTGGGCTGGGGAGCCCGGTGTGCTGGGCTGTGGTGCTGGAGAGCCGTGTGGACAGGCTCTGCTCGGGAGTGGTTTGAACAGGCTCTGCTCGAGAGCCAGGCGGGCCGTGGTGCTGGGGGGCCCCGTGTGCTGTGCTGGGGAGCCCGGTTAGCTGGGCAGAGGAGCCCGGTGAGCTGGGCTGTGGTGCTGGGTAGCCGTGTAGACAGGCTCTGCTGGCGAGGGGTTTGAACAGGCTCTGCTGGAGAGTCAGGCTGGCTATTGTGCTGGGGGGCATCGTGTGCTGTGTTGGGGAGCCCGGTGTGCTGGGCTTTGGTGCTGGGGAGCCGTGTGGACAGGCTCTGCTGGGGAGATGGTTGAACAGGCTCTGATGGAGAGCCAGGCGGGCTGTGGTTCAGGGGAGCCCGGTGAGATGTGCTGGGGGGCCCCGTGTGCTCTGCCGGGGGGCCCGGTGTGCTGGGCTGGGGAGCCCCGTGTGCTGGGCTGTGGTGCTGGGGAGCCCGGTGTCCAGGACTGTGGTGATTGGGAGCCGTGTGGACAGGCTCTTCTGGGGAGCGGTGTGAACAGGCTCTTCTGGGGAGCGGTGTGAACAGGCTCTGCTGGAGAGCCAGGCGGGCTGTGGTGCTGGGGAGCCGTTTGGACAGGCTGTGCTGGGGAGTGGTTTGAGATGGCTCTGCAGGAGACCCAGGCGGGCTGTGGTACTGGGGGCCCCCGTGTGCTGTGCTGGGGAGCCCGGTTAGCTGGGTTGGGGAGCCCGGTCTGCAGGGCTGTGCTGCTGGGGAGCCGTTTGACAGTCTCTCCTGGGAAAAGTTTGAACAGGCTCTGATGGAGAGCCAGGCTTGCTGTGGTGTTGGGGGCCCACGTGTGCTTTGCTGGGGAGCCCGGTGAGCTGGGCTGGGGAGCCCGGTGTGCTGGGCTGTGCTGCTGGGGAGGCGTGTGGACAGGCTGTGCTGGGGAGTGGTTTGAACAGGCTCTGCTGGAGAGCCAGGCGAGGTGTGGTGCTGGGGGCCGCCGTATGCTGTGCTGGCAAGCCCGGTGTCCTAGGGTGTGCTGCTGGGGAGCCGTGTGTACCGGCTCTGCTGAGGAGCGGTGTGAACAGCCTCTGATGGAAAGCCAGGGGGGCTGTGGTGTTGGGGGCCCCCGTGTGCTGTGCTGGTGATGTGCTGGTGAGTCCGGTGAGCTGGGCTGGGGAGCCCGGTGTGCTGGGCTGTGCTGCTGGGGAGCCGTTTGGACAGGCTCTGCTGCGGAGCGCTGTGACCAGGCTCTGATGGAGAGCCAGGCGGGCTGTGGTGCTGGGGGGCCCCGTGTGCTGTGCTGGGGAGCCCGGTGAGCTGGGCTGGGGAGCCCGGTGTGCCGGGCTGTTGTGCTGGGGAGCCGTGTTGACAAGCTCTGCTGGGGAGCGTTGTGAACAGGCTCTTCTGGGGAGCGGTGTGAACAGGCTCTGCTGGGGAGCGGTGTGAACAGGCACTGATGGAGAGCCAGGCGGGTTGTGGTGCTGGGGGGCCCAGTGTGCAGTGATCTGGAGCCCGGTGAGCAGGGCTGGGGAGCCTGGTGCGCTGGGCTGTGCTGCTGGGGAGCCGTGTAGACAGGCTCTGCTGGGGAGCAGTGTGAAGAGGCTCTGCTCGAGAGCCAGGCGGGCTGTGGTGCTGGGGGGCCCCGTGTGCAGTGCTGGAGAGCCCGGTGAGCTGTGCTGTGGTGCTGAGGAGCCGTGTGGACAGGCTCTGCTGGGGAACGGTGTGAAATGGCTCTGATGGAGAGCCAGGCGTGCTGTGGTTCTGGGGGGCCCTGTGTGCTGTGCTGTGGAGCCCGGTGAGCTGGGCTGGGGAGCCCGGTGTGCTGGGCTCTGCTGCTGGGGAGCCGTGTGGAAAGGCTCTGCTGGCGAGTGGTTTGAACAGGCTCTGATGGAGAGCCATGCGGGCTCATGTGCTGGGGGCCCCCGCGTGCTGTGCTGGGGAGCCCGGTGAGCAGGGCTGGGGAGCCCGGTGTGCTGGGCTGTGGTGCTGGGGAGCAGTGTGGAAAGGCTCTGCTGTGGAGTGGTTTGAACAGGCTCTGCTGGAGACCAACGCGGGCTGTGGTGTTGGGGGCCCCCGTGTGCTGCGCTGGGGAGCCCGGTGAGTTCGGCTGGGGAGCCCGGTATGCTTGGCTGTGGTGCTCGATTGCCGTGTGGACAGGCTCTGCTGGGGAGTGGTTTGAACAGGCTCTGATGGAGAGCCATGCGGGCTCATGTGCTGGGCGGCCACGTGTGCTGTGCTGGGGAGGCCCGTGTGCTGGGCTGTGGTGCTGGGGAGCCCGGTGTGCTGGGCTGGGGAGGCCCGTGTGCTGGGCTGTGGTGCTGGGGAGCCCGGTGTGCTGGGCTGAGGAGCCCGGTGTGCTGAGCTGTGGTGCTGGGGAGCCGTGTGGACAGGCTCTGCTGGGGAGCGGTGTGAACAGCGTAAGCTGGAGAGCCAGGCGGGCTGTGGTGCTGGGGGGCCCCGTGTGCTGTGCTGGGGAGCCCGGTGTGCTGGGCTGTTCATCTGGGGAGCCGTGTGGACAATCTCTTCTGGGGAGCGGTGTGGACAGGCTCTGATGGAGAGCCAGGCGGGCTGTGGTGCTGGGAGCCCGTGTGCCTTGCTGGGGAGCCCGGTGACTTTCGGCTGGGGAGCCCGGTGTGCTGGGCTCTGCTGCTGGGGAGCCCTGTGGACAGGCTCTACTGGGGAGCAGTGTGAACAGGCTCTGCTGGAGAGCCAGGCGGCCTGTGGTTCTGGGGGCCCCCGTGTCCAGTGATGGGGAGCCCGGTAAGCAGGGCTGGGGAGCCCGGTGTGCAGGGCTGTGGTGCTGGGGAGCCGTGTTTACAAGCTCTGCTTGGGAGCGTTGTGAACAGGCTCTGCTGGGGAGCGGTGTGAACAGTCTCTGCTAGGGAGCGGTGTGAACAGGCACTGATGGAGAGCCAGGCGGGTTGTGGTGCTGGGGGGCCCAGTGTGCCGTGATCGGGAGCCCGGTGAGCAGGGCTGGGGAGCCTGGTGTGCTGGGCTGTGCTGCTGGGGAGCCGTGTAGACAGGCTCTGCTGGGGAGCAGTGTGAAGAGGCTCTGCTCGAGAGCCAGGCGGGCTGTGGTGCTGGGGGGCCCCGTGTGCAGTGCTGGAGAGCCCGGTGAGCTGGGCTGTGGTGCTGGGGAGCCTTGTTGACATTCTCTCCTGCGGAGCGGTGTGAACAGGCTCTGCTGGGGAGCCAGGCGCGCTGTGGTGCTGGGGGCCCCCGTGTGCTGTGTTGGGGGCCCCCGTGTGCCGTGCTCGGGAGCCCGGTGTGCTGGGCTGGGGAGCCCGGTGTGCTGGGCTGTGGTGCTGGGGAGCCTTGTAGACAATCTCTCCTGCGGAGCGGTGTGAACAGGCTCTTATGGAGAGCCAGGCGGCCTGTAGTGCTGGGGGCCCCCGTGTGCTGTGCTAGGCGGACCGGTGAGCTGGGCTGGGGAGCCCGGTGTGCTGGGCTCGGGAGCCCGGTGTGCTGGGCTGTGGTGCTTGGGAGCCGTGAGGACAGGCTCTGCTGGGGAGCGGTGTGAACAGGCTCTGATGGAGAGCCAGGCGGGCTGTGGTGCTGGGGGGCCCCGTGTGCTTTGCTGGGGAGCTCGGTGTGCTGGGCTGGGGAGCCCGGTGTGCTGGGCTGTTGTGCTGGCGAGCCGTGTTGACAGGCTCTGCTGGGGAGTTGTGTGAACAGGCTCTACTGTAGAGCCAGGCGGGCTTTGGTGCTGGGGGCCCCCGTGTGCTGTGCTGGGGAGTCCGGTGAGGTGGGCTGGGGAGCCCGGTGAGCTGGGCTGTGCTGCTAGGAAGCCGTGTGGACAGGCTCTGCTGGGGAATGCTTTGAACAGGCTCTTCTGTAGAGCCAGGTGGGCTGTGGTGGTGGGGGCCCCCGTGTGATGTCCCGGGGAGCCCGGTGTTCTGGGCTGTGCTGCTGGGGAGCCGTGTGGACAGGCTCTGCTTGGGAGCGCTGTGACCATGCTCTGATGAAGAGCCAGGCGGGCTGTGGTGCTGGGCGGCCGCGTGTGCTGTCCTGGGGAGACCGGTGAGCTGGGCTGGGGAGCCCGGTGTGCTGGGCTGTGGTGATGGGGAGCCGTGTAGACAGGCTCTGCTGGGGAGCGGTATGAACAGGATTTGATGGAGAGCCAGGCGGGCTGTGGTGCTGGGGAGCCCGTTGAGCTGGGCAGAGGAGCCCGGTTTGCTGGGCTGTTTTGCAGGGGAGCTGTGTAGACAGGCTCTGCTGTGGAGGGGTGTGAACAGGCTTTGTTGGAGAGCCAGGCGGGCTGTGGTGCTGGGGGCCCGTGTGCCTTGCTGGGGAGCCCGGTGACATCGGCTGGGGAGCCCGGTGTGCTGGGCTCTTCTGCTGGGGAGCCGCGTGGACAGGCTCTGCTGGGGAGCGGTGTGAACAGGCTCTGCTGGAGAGCCTGGCGGCCTGTTGTGCTGGGGAGCCATGTGGACAGGGTCTGCTGGGGAGTGGTTTGAACAGGCTCTGCTGGAGAGCCAGGCAGGCTGTGGTGCTGGGGGGCCGCGTGTGCTGTCCTGGGGAGACCGGTGAGCTGGGCTGGGGAGCCCGGTGTGCTGGGCTGTGGTGATGGGGAGCCGTGTAGACAGGCTCTGCTGGGGAGCGGTATGAACAGGATTTGATGGAGAGCCAGGCGGGCTATGGTTCTGGGGGGGCCCGTGTGCTGTGCTGGGGAGCCCGGTGAGCTGGGCTGGGGAGCCCGGTGTGCTGGGCTGTTTTGCAGGGGAGCCGTGTAGACAGGCTCTGCTGGGGAGCGGTATGAACAGGATTTGATGGAGAGCCAGGCGGGCTATGGTTCTGGGGGGCCCCGTGTGCTGTGCTGGGGGAGCCCTGTGAGCTGGGCTGGGGAGCCCAGTGTGCTGGGCTGTGGTGCTTGGGAGCCGTGTGGACTCGCTCTGCTGGGGAGTGGTTTGAACTGGCTCTGATGGAGAGCCATGCGGGCTGTGGTGCTGGGGGGGACCGTGTGCTGTCCTGTGGAGCCCGTTGAGCTGGGCTGGGGAGCCCAGTGTGCTGGGATGTGGTGCTGGGGAGCCGTGTGGACAGGCTCTGTTGGGGAGTGGTTTGAACAGGCTCTGATGGAGAGCTAGGCGGGCTGTGGTGCTGGGGAGCCCGGTGAGCTGGGCAGAGGAGCCCGGTTTGCTGGTCTGTGCTGCTGGGGAGCCGTGAAGACAGGGTTTGCTGGGGAGCGGTGTGAACAGGCTCTGCTGGAGAGCCTGGCGGCCTGTTGTGCTGGGGAGCCATGTGGACAGGGTCTGCTGGGGATGGTTTGAACAGGCTCTGCTGGAGAGCCAGGCAGGCTGTGGTGCTGGGGGGCCCCGTGTGCTGTGCTGGGGAGCCCGGTGAGCTGGGCTGGGGAGCCCGGTGTGCTGGGCTTTTGTGCTGGGGAGCCGTGTAGACAGGCTCTGCTGCGGAGGGGTGTGAACAGACCCTGATGGAGAGCCTGGCGGGCTGTGGTGCTGGGGGCCCCCGTGAGCTGTGCTCAGGAGCCCGGTGAGCTGGGTTGGGGATCCCTGTGTGCTTTGCTGTGGTGATGGCGAGCCGTGTAGACAGGCTGTGCTCTTGAACGGTGTGAACAGGCTCTGATGGAGAGCCAGCCGGGCTGTGGTGCTGGGGGCCCCCGTGTGCTGCACTCGGGAGCCCAGTGAGCTGGGCTTCGGACCCCAGTGTCCTGGGCTGTGGTGTTGGGAAGTCGTGTGGACAGGCTCTGCTGGGGAGAGGGTTGAACAGGCTCTGATGGAGAGCCAGGCGGGCTGTTGAGCTGGGTAGCCCCGTGTGCTGTGCTTGGGGGCCCCGTGTGCTGTGCTGGGGAGCCCGATGAGTTGGGCTGGGGAGCCCGGTGTGCTGGGTTGTGGTGCTGGGGAGCCCGGTGTGCTGGGCTGGGGAGCCCGGTGTGCTGGGCTGTGGTGCTGGGGAGCCGTGTGGACAGGCTCTGCTGGGGAGCGGTGTGAACAGGCTAAGCTGGAGAGCCAGGCGGGCTGTGGTGCTGGGGGGCCCCGTGTGCTGTGCTGGGGAGCCCGGTGTGCTGGGCTTTTCATCTGGGGAGCCGTGTGGATAATCTCTTCTGGGGAGCGGTGTGGACAGGCTCTGATGGAGAGCCAGGTGGGCCGTGGTGCTGGGGAGCCCGTTGAGCTGGACTGGGGAGCCCGGTGTGCTGGGCTGTGGTGCTGGGGAGTTGTTTGAACAGGCTCTGCTGGGGAGAGGGTTGAACAGGCTCTGATTTAGAGCCAGGCGGGCTTTGGTGCTGGGGGCCCCCGTGTGCTCTGCTGGGGAGCCCGTTTAGCTGGGCTGGGGAGCCCGGTGTGCTGGGCTGTGGTGCGTGCGAACCGTGTAGACAGGCTCTGCTGGGGAGCGGTGTGAACAGGCTCTGATGGAGAGCCAGGCGGGCTGTGGTGCTGGGGGCCCCCGTGTGCAGTGCTCGGGAGCCCGTGGAGCTGGGCTGGGGAGCCCGGTGTGCTGGGCTGTGGTGCTGGGGAACCGTGTAGACAGGCTCTGCTTTGGAGCTGTGTGAACAGGCTCTGATGGAGAGCCAGGCGGGCTGTGGTGCTGGGGGCCCGTGTGCCTTGCTGGGGAGCCCGGTGACATCGGCTGGGGAGCCCGGTGTGCTGGGCTCTTCTGCTGGGGAGCCCTGTGGACAGGCTCTACTGGGGAGCAGTGTTAACAGGCTCTGCTGGAGAGCCAGGCGGCCTGTGGTTCTGGGGGCCCCCGTGTCCAGTGATGGGGAGCCCGGTAAGCAGGGCTGGTGAGCCCGGTTAGCTGGGCTGTGCTGCTGGGGAGCCGTGTAGACAGGCTCTGCTGGGGAGTGGTTTCAACAGACTCTGCTGGAGAGCCAGGCGGGCTGTGGTGCTGGGGGGCCCCGTTTGCCTTGCTGGGGAGCCCGGTGAGATCTGCTGGGGAGCCCGGTGTGCTGGGCTGTGCTGCTGGTTAGCCGTGTGGACAGGCTCTCTAGGGGACTGTTTTTAACAGGCTCTGCTGGGGAGCGGAGTGAACAGGCTCAGATGGAGAGCCAGGCGGGCTGTGGTGCTGGGTGGTCCGGTGTGCTGTTCTGGGGAGCCCGGTGAGCTGGGCTGGGGATCCTGGTGTGCTGGGCTGTGGTGCTGGGGAGCCGTGTAGACAGGCTGTGCTTGGGAGCGGTGTGAACAGTCTCTGCTGGGGAGCGGTGTGAACAGTCTCTGATGGAGAGCCAGGCGGGCTGTGGTGCTGGGGGGCCCGGTGTTCTGTTCTGGGGAGCCCGGTGAGGTGGGCTGGGGAGCCCGGTGTGCTGGGCTGTGGTGATGGGGAGCCGTGTAGACAGGCTCTGCTGGGGAGCGGTGTGAACAGGCTCTGCTGGGAAGAGGGTTGAACAGGCCCTGATGGAGAGCAAGGCGGGCTGTGGTGCTGGGGGGCCCCGTGTGCTGTGCTTGGGAGCCCGGTGTGCTGGGCTGTGGTGCTGGGGAGCAGTGTAGACAGGCTCTGCTGCGGAGAGCTGTGACCAGGCTCTGATTGAGAGCCAGGCGGGCTGTGGTGCTGGGGGGCCCCGTGTGCTGTCCTGGGGAGCCCGGTGAGGTGGGCTGGGGAGCCCGGTGTGCTGGGCTGTGGTGATGGGGAGCCGTGTAGACAGGCTCTGCTGGGGAGCGGTGTGAACAGGCTCTGATGGAGAGCCAGGCGGGTTGTGATGGTGTGGGCACCCGTGTGCTGTGCTGGGGAGCCCGGTGAGCTGGGCTGTGGAGCCCGGTGTGCTGGGCTGTGGTGCTGGGGAGCCGTGTGGACAGGCTCTCTTGGGGACTGGTTTGAACAGGCTCTGCTGTGGAGCGGAGTGAACAGGCTCAGATGGAGAGCCAGGCGGGCTGTGGTGCTGAAGTTCCCCCGTGTGCTGCGCTCGGGAGCCCAGTGTACTGGGCTTGGGAGCCCCGTGTGCTGGGCTGTGGTGCTGGGGAGCCCGGTGTTCTGGGCTGTGGTGCTGGGGAGCCGTGTAGACAGGCAATGCTGGGGAGCCATTCGGGCTGCGGTGCAGGGGGGCCCCGTTTGCTGTGCTGGGGTGCCCGGTGTGCTGGGCTTGGGAGCCCAGTGTGCTGGGCTGTGGTGCTTGGAAGAGGTCTGGACAGGCTCTGCTGGGGAGAGGGTTGAACAGGCTCTGATGGAGAGTCAGGCGGGCTGTGGTGCTGGGGGGCCCCGTGTGCTGTGCTGCGGAGCCCGTTGAGCTGGGCTGGGGAGCCCGGTGTGCTGGGCTGTTTTGCTGGGGAGCCGTGTACACAGGCTCTGCTGGGGAGCCATTCGGTCTGTGGTGCTGGGGGGCCCCGTGTGCTGTGCTGGGGAGCCCGGTGTGCTGTGCTGGGGAGCCCGGTGTGCTGGGCTGTGCTGCTGGGTTGCCGTGTGGACAGGCTCTGCTGGAGAGTAAGGCGGGCTGTGGTGCTGTGGGGTCCCGTGTGCTGTGCTGGGGAGCCCAGTGTGCTGGGCTGGGGAGCCCTGTGTGCTGGGCTGTGGTGCTGGGGAGCCCGGTGTTCTAGGCTGTGGTGTTGGGGAGCCGTGTAGACAGGCTCTGCGGCGGAGCCATTCGGGCTGCGGTGCAGGGGGGCCCCGTGTGCTGTGCTGGGGTGCCCGGTGTGCTGGGCTGGGGAGCCCGGTGTGCTGGGCTGTGCTGCTGGGTTGCCGTGTGGACAGGCTCTGCTTGGGAGTGGTTTGAACAGGCTCTGATGGAGAGCCAGGCGGGCTGTGGTGTTGGGGGGCCCCGTGTGCTGTGATGGGGAGCTCGGTGTGCTGGGCTGGGGAGCCCCTTGTGCTGGGCTGTGGTGATGGGGAGCCCGGCGTGCTGGGCTGTGGTGATGGGGAGCCGTGTAGACAGGCTCTGCTGCGGAGCGGTGTGAACAGGCTCTGATGGAGAGCCAGGCGGGCTGTGGTGCTGGGGGGCCCCGTGTTCTGTGCTGGGGAGCCCCTTGAGCTGGGCTGGCGAGCCCGGTGTGCTGGGCTGTGGTTCTGGGGAGCCGTGTACACAGGCTCTGATTGAGAGCCAGGCGGGCTGTGGTGCTGGGGAGCCCGTTGAGCTTGGCTGGGGAGCCCGGTGTGCTGGGCTGTGGTGCTGGGGAGCTGTGTGGACAGGCTCTGCTGGGGAGTGGTTTGAACAGGCTCTGATGGAGAGCCAGGCGGGCTGTGTTGCTGGGGGCCCCCATGTGCTGTGCTAGGGGGCCCGTTGAGTTGGGCTGGGGAGCCCAGTGTGCTGGGCTGTGGTGCTGGGGAGCCGTGTAGACAGGCTCTGCTGGGGAGCGGTGTGAACAGGCTCTGCTGGGGAGCGGTGTGAACAGGCACTGATGGAGAGCCATGCCGGATGTGGTGCTGGGGGCCCCGTGTGCTGTGCTGGGGAGCCCGGTGAGCTGGGCCGAGGAGCCCGGTGTGCTGGGCTGTGGTGCTGGGTAGCCGTGTGGACAGGCTCTGCTGGGGACTGGTTTGAACAGTCTCTGCTGGAGAGCCAGGCGGGCTGTGGTGCTGGGGAGCCGTGTGGACAGGCTGTGCTGGGGAGTGGTTTCAACAGGCTCTGATGCAGAGCCAGGCAGGCTGTATTGCTGGGGGGCCCCGTGTGCTGTGCTGGGGAGGCCGGTGTGCTGGGCTGTGGTGCTGGTGAGCCGTGTGGACAGGCTGTCATGGCGAGCTGTGTGAACAGGCTCTGATGGAGAGCCAGGCGGGCTGTGGTGCTGGGGGGCATCGTTTTCTGTGGTGGGGAGCCCGGTGAGCTGGGCTGCGGAGCCCGGTGTGCTGGGCTGTGCTGCTGGGGAGGCGTGTGGACCGGCTCTGCTGGGGAGCGGTGTGAACAGGATCTGATGGAGAGCCAGGTGGGCTGTGGTGCTGGGGGGCCCCCGTTTGCTGTGCTGGGGACCCCGGTGAGCTGGGCGGACAAGCCCGGTTTGCTGGGCTGTGCTGCTTGGGAGCCGTGTGGACAGGCTCTGCATGGGAGTGGTTTGAACAGGCTCTGATGGAGAGCCAGGCGGGCTGTTGTGCTTGGGGGCCCCCTTTTCTGTGCTGGGGAGCCGGGTGAGCTGGGCTGGGGAGCCCGGTGTGCTGGGCTGTGGTGCTGGGGAGCCGTGTAGGCAGGCTCTGCTGGACAGCCAGGCGGGCTGTTGTGCTGGGGGGCCCCGTGTGCCGTGCTGGGGAGCCCGGTGTGCTGGGCTGGGGAGCCCGGTGTGCTGGGCTGTGGTGCTGGGGAGCCGTGTAGACAGGCTCTGCTGGGGAGCCATTCGGGCTGTGGTGCTGGGGGGCCCCGTGTGCTGTGCTGGGGAGCCCGGTGAGCTGGGCTGGGAAGCCCGGTGTCCTGGGCTGTGCTGCTGGGGAGCCCTGTGGAAAGGCTCTGCTGGGGAGTGGCTTGAAAAGGCTCTGCTGGAGAGCCAGGCGCGCTGTGGTGCTGGGGGCCCCCGTATGCTGGGCTGGGGAGCCCGGTGTGCTGGGCTGTGCTGCTGGGGAGCCGTGTGGACAGGCTGTGCTTGGTAGTGGTTTGAACAGTTTCTGCTGGAGAAACAGGCGGGCTGTGGTTCTGGGGGCCCCCGTGTGCTGTGCTGGGGAGACCAGTGAGTTGGGCTGGGGAGCCCGGTGTGCTGGGCTGTTCTGCTGGGGAGCCGCGTGGACAGGCTCTGCTGGGGAGCGGTGTGAACAGGCTCTGCTGGAGAGCCAGGCGGGCTGTGCTGCGGTGTGCTGGGCTGTGCTGCTGGAAAGCCGTGTAGACGGGCTCTGCTGGGGAGCGGTTTGAACAGGCTCTGCTGGAGAGCAAGGCGCGCTGTGTTGCTGGTGGCCACCGTGTGATGTGCTGGGGAGACCGGTGAGCTTGGCTGTGCTGCTGGGGAGCCGTGTAGACATGTTCGGCTGGGGAGCGGTGTGAACAGGCTCTGATGGAGAGCCAGGCGGGCTGTGGTGCTGGGGGCCCCCGTGTGCTGTGCTGGGGAGCCCGGTGAGCTTGGCTGGGGAGCCCGGTGTGCTGGGCTGTGGTGCTGGGGAGCCGTGTAGACAGGCTCTGCTGGGGAGCGTTGTAAACAGGCTTTGCTGGAGAGCCAGGCGGGCTGTGGTGCTGTGGGCCCCCGTGTGCTGTGCTTTGGAGCCCGGTGTGCTGGGCTGTGGTGCTGGGGAGCCGTGTGGACAGGCTCTTCTGGGGGGCGGTGTGGACAGGCTCTGCTGGAAAGCCAGGCGGGCTGTGGTGCGGTGTGCTAGGCTGTGCTGCTGCGGAGCCGTGTAGACAGGCTCTGCTCTGGAGCCATTCGGGCTGTGGTGCTGAGGGGCCCCGTCTGCTGTGCTGGGGAGCCCGGTGTGCTGGGCTGAGCTGCTGGGGTGCCGTGTGTAGAGGGTCTGCTGGGAAGCGGTGTGAAAAGGCTCTGATGGAGAGCCAGGCGGGCTGTGGTGCTGGGGGGCCCCAGTGTGCTGTGCTCGGTAGCCCGGTGAGCTGGGCTGCGGAGCCCGGTGTGCTGGGCTGAGCTGCTGGGGTGCCGTGTGGACAGGGTCTGCTGGGAAGCGGTGTTAACAGGCTCTGATGGAGAGCCGGGCGGGCTGTCGTGCTGGGGGCCCCCCGTGTGCTGTGCTCGGTAGCCCGGTGAGCTGGGATGGGGAGCCCGGAATGCTGGGCTGAGCTGCTGGGGTGCCGTGTGGACAGGGTCTGCTGGGAAGCGGTGTGAAAAGGCTCTGATGGAGAGCCAGGCGGGCTGTGGTGCTGGGTGGCCCCGTGTGCTGTGCTCAGAAGCCCGGTGAGCTGGGCTGCGGAGCCCGGTGTGCTGGGCTGAGCTGCTGGGGTGCCGTGTGGACAGCGTCTGCTGGGGAGCCGTGTGAACAGGCTCTGATGGAGAGCCAGGCGGGCTGTGCTGCGGTGTGCGGGGCTGCTGGGGAGCCGTGTAGACAGGCACTTCTGGGGAGCTTTGTGAACAGGCTCTGATGGAGAGCCAGGCGGGGTGTGGTGCTGGGGGCCCCCGTGTGCTGTACTGGGGAGCCCGGTGAGCTGGGCTGGGGAGCCCGGTGTGCTGGGCTGTGCATCTGGGGAGCCGTGTGGAAAGGCTCTGATGGGGAGCTGTTTCAACAGGCTCTGCTGGAGAGCAAGGCGCGCTGTGTTGCTGGGGGCCCCCGTGTGCTGTGCTGGGGTGCCCGGTGAGCTGGGCTGGGGAGACCGGTGTGCTGGGCTGTGCTGCTGGGGAGCCATGTGGACAGGCTCTGCTGGGGAGTGGTTTGAACAGGCTCTGATTGACAGCCCCGCGGGCTGTGTTGCTGGGGGCCCCCATGTGCTGTGCTGGGGATCCCGGTGTGCTGGGCTGTGGTGCTGGGGAGCCGTGTGGACAGGATCTGATGAGGAGAGTTTATTACAGGCTCTGATGGAGAGCCAGGCGGGCTGTTGTGCTGGGAGGCCCCGTGTGCTGTGCTGGTGGGGCCCGTGTGCTGTGCTGGGGGGCCCCGTGTGCTGGGCTGTGGTGCTGGGGAGCCCGGTGTGCTGGGCTGTTCTGCTGGGGAGCCGCGTGGACAGGCTCTGCTGGGGAGCGGTGTGAAAAGGCACTGATGGAGAGCCAGGCGGGTTTTGGTGGTGGGGGGCCCCATGTGCCGTGCTCGGGAGCCCGGTGAACTGGGCTGGGGTGCCTGGTGTGCTGGGCTGTGCTGCTGGGGAGCCGTGTAGACAGGCTCTGCCGGGGAGCGGTCTGAACAGGCTCTGATGGAGAGCCAGGCGGGCTGTGGCTCTGGGGGGCCCCGTGTTCGGTGCTTGGGATCCCGTTGAGCTCGGCTGGGGAGCCCGGTGTGCTGGGCTGTTGTGCTGGCGAGCGGTGTGGACAGGCTCTGCTGGGGAGTGGTTTGAAAAGTCTCTTCTGGAGAGCCAGGCAGGCTGTGATGCTGGGGGGCCCTCGTGTGCTGTGCTGGGGAGCCCGGTGAGCTGGGCTGGGGAGCTCGGTGTGCTGGGCTTTTGTGCTGGGGAGCCGTGTAGACAGGCTCTGCTGTGGAGGGGTGTGAACAGGCCCTGATGGAGAGCCAGGCGGGCTGTGGTGCTGGGGGCCCCCGTGAGCTGTGCTCAGTAGCCCGGTGAGCTGGGCTGGGGATCCCTGGGTGCTGGGCTGTGGTGATGGGGAGCAGTGTAGACAGGCTGTGCTGTTGAGCGGTGTGAACAGGCTCTGATGGAGAGCCAGCCGGGTTGTGGTGCTTGGGGCCCCCGTGTGCTGTCTTGGGGAGCCCGGTGAGCTGGGCTGTGCTGCTGGGGAGCCGCGTAGACAGGCTCTGCTGGGGAGAGGGTTGAACAGGCTCTGCTGGAGAGTAAGGCACGCTGTGTTGCTGGGGGCCCCCGTATGCTGTGCTGGGGAGCCCGGTGAGCTGGGCTGGGGAGCCCGGTGTGCTGGGCTGTGGGGCTGGGGAGCCGTGTAGACAGGCTCTGCTGGGGAGCGTTGTAAACAGGCTCTGCTGGAGAGCCAGGCGGGCTGTGGTGCTGTGGGCCCCCGTGTGCTGTGCTGGGGAGCCCGGTGTGCTGGGCTGTGGTGCTGGGGAGACGTGTAGACATGTTCGGCTGGGGAGCGGTGTGAACAGGCTCTGATGGAGAGCCAGGCGGGCTGTGCTGCGGTGTGCTAGGCTGTGCTGCTGCGGAGCCGTGTAGACAGGCTCTGCTGGGGAGCGGTGTGAACAGGCTCTGCTGGAGAGCAAGGCGCGCTGTGTTGCTGGGGGCCCCCGTGTGCAGGGGAGCCCGGTGAGCTGGGCTTCGGAGCCCGGTGTGCTGGGCTGTTGTGCTGGGTTGCCGTGTGGACAGGCTCTGCTTGGGAGTGGTTTCAACAGGCTCTGATGGAGAGCCAGGCGGGCTGTGGTGCTGGGCGGCCCCGTGTGCTGTTCTGGGCAGCCCTGTGAGCTTGGTTGGGGAGCCAGGTGTGTTGGGCTGGGGAGCCCGGTGTGCTGGGCTGTGGTGCTGGGGAGCTGTGTAGACAGCCTCTGCTGGGGAGCCATTCGGGCTGTGGTGCTGGGGGGCCCCGTGTGCTGTGCTGGGGAACCCGGTGAGCTGGGATGGGGAGCCCGGTGTCCTGGGCTGTGCTGCTGGGGAGCCCTGTGGACAGGCTCTGCTGGGGAGTGGCTTGAACAGGCTCTGCTGGAGAGCCAGGCGCGCTGTGGTGCTGGGGGCACCCGTATGCTTGGCTGGGGAGCCCGGTGTGCTGGGCTGTGCTGCTGGGGAGCCGTGTGGACAGGCTGTGCTTGGGAGTGGTTTGAACAGGTTCTGCTGGAGAAACAGGCGGGCTGTGGTTCTGGGGGCCCCCGTGTGCTGTGCTGGGGAGACCAGTGAGCTGGGCTGGGGAGCCCGGTGTGCTGGGGTGTGCTGCTGGGGAGCCGCGTGGACAGGCTCTGCTGGGGAGCGGTGTGAACAGGCTCTGCTGGAGAGCCAGGCGGGCTGTGCTGCGGTGTGCTGGGCTGTGCTGCTGGAAAGCCGTGTAGACAGGCTCTGCTGCGGAGCGGTGTGAACAGGATCTGCTGGTGAGCGGAGTGAACAGGCTCTGATCGAGAGTCAGGCGGGCTGTGGTGTTTGGGGGTCCCGTGTGCTGTGCTGGGTAGCCCGTTGAGGAAGGCTGGGGAGCCCAGTGTTCTGGGCTGTCGTGCTGGGGAGTTGTGTGGACAGGCTCTGCTGGGGAGCGGTGTGAAATGGCTCTGATGGAGAGCAAGGCGGGCTGTTGTGCTGGGGGCCCCCGTGTGCTGTGCTCGGGAGCCCGTAGAGCTTGGCTGGGGAGCCCGGTGTGCTGGGATGTGGTGCTGGCGAACCGTGTAGAAAGACTCTGCTGCGGAGCGGTGTGAACAGGCTCTGATGGAGAGCCAGGCGGGTTGTGGTGCTGGGGGCCCCCGTGTGGTTTGCTGGGGCGCCCGGTGAGCTGGGCTGGGGAGCCCGGTGTGCTGGGCTGTGGTGCAGGCAAACCGTGTAGACAGGCTCTTCTGGGGGGCCCCATGTGCTGTGCTGGGGAGCCCGGTGAGCTTGGCCGGGGAGTCCGGATTGCTGGGCTGTGGTGCTGGGGAGCCGTGTGGACAGGCTCTGCTGGGGAGTGGTTTGAACAGGATCTGCTGAAGAGCCGGGCGGGCTGTGGTTGTGGCGGGCCCCGTGTGCTGTGCTGGGGAGCCCGTTGAGCTGGGCTGGGGAGCCCGGTGTGCTGGGCAGTGGTGCTGGGGAGCCGTGTGGACATGCCCTGCTGAGGAGCGGTGTGGACAGGCTCTGATGGAGACACAGGCGGGCTGTGGTGCTGGGGGGCCCCGTGTGCTGTGCTGGGGAGCCCGGTGAGCTGGGCTGGGGAGCCCGGTGTGCTGTGCTGTGGTGCTGGGGAGCCGTGTCGACAGGCTCTGCTCCGGAGCGGTGTGAACAGGCTCTTTTGGAGAGCCCAGGCGGGCTGTGGTGCTGGGGGCCCCCGTGTCCTGTGCTGGGCGGCCTGGTGAGCTGGGCTGAAGAGCCCGGTGCGCTGGCCTGTGGTGCTGTGGAGCTGTGTGGACAGGCTCTTCTGGGGGGTGGTTTGAACAGGCTCTTTTGGAGAGCCAGTCGGGCTGTGGTGCTGGGGGGCCTCGTGTTCTGTGCTGGGGACCCCGTTGATCATGGCTGGGGAGCCCGGTGTGCTGGGCTGTGGTGCTGGGGAGCCGTGTGGCACAGGCTCTGCTGGGGAGCGGTGTGAACAGGCCATGATGGAGAGCCAGGCGGGATGTGGTGTTGGTGGCCCCCGTGTGCTGTGCTGGGGAGCACGGTGAGCTTGGCCGGGGAGCCCGGTGTGCTGGGCATTGGTGCTGGGGAGCCGTGTGGACATGCTCTGTTGAGGAGCGGTGTGGACAGGCTCTGATGGAGAGCCAGGCGGGCTGTGATGCTGGGCGCCCCCGTGTGATGTGTTGGGGGGACCGGTGAGGTGGGCTGGGGACCCCAATGTGCTGGGCTGTGGTGCTGGGGAGCCGTGTCGACAGGCTCTGCTGGGGAGCGGTGTGAATAGGCTCTGCTGGAGAGCCAGGCGGGCCGTGGTGTTGGGGGCTCCCGTGTGCTGTGCTGGGGAGCCCGGTGAGCTGGGCTCTGCTGCTGGGGAGCCATGTAGACAGGCTCTGCTGGGGAGCAGTGTGAACAGGCTCTGCTGGAGAGCCAGGCGGGCTGTGGTGCTGGGGAGCCGTGTGGACAGGCTCTGCTGGGGAGTGGTTTAAACAGTCTCTGCTGGAGAGCCAGGCGGGCTGTGGTGCTGTGGGGCCCGCGTGTGCTGTGCTGTGGAGCCCGGTGAGCTGGGCTGGGGATCCCGGTGTGCTGGGCTGTGGTGCTGGGGAGCCGTGTAGACCGGCTCTGCTGCGGAGCGATGTGAACAGGCTCTTATGCAGCGCCAGGCGGGCTGTAGTGCTGAGGGGCCCCGTGTGCTGTGCTGGGGAGCCCGGTGAGCTGTGCTGTGGTGCTGGGGAGCCGTGTGAAGAGGCTCTGATGGAGAGCCAGGCGGGCTGTGGTGCTGGGGGCCCCCGTGTGCTGTGCTGGGGATCCCGGTCTGCTGGGCTGTGGTGCTGAGGAGCCGTGTGGACAGGCACTGCTGAGGAGAGTTTTGTACAGGCTCTGATGGAGAGCCAGGCGGGCTGTGGTGTTTGGGGGTCCCGTGTGCTGTGCTGGGTAGCCCGTTGAGGAAGGCTGGGGAGCCCAGTGTTCTGGGCTGTCGTGCTGGGGAGTTGTGTGGACAGGTTTTGCTTGGAAGTGGTTTGAACAGGCTCTGCTAGTGAGCCAGGCGGGCTGTGTTGCTGGGGGCCCCCGTGTCCAGTGCTGGGGAGGCCGGATAGCTGGTGCTGGGGAGCCCGGTGTGCTGGGCTGTGGTGCTGGGGAGCCGTGTGGACAGGCTCTGCTGGGGAGTGGTTTGAACAGGCTCTCTTGGGGACTGGTTTGAACAGGCTCTGCATGGGAGCCAGGCGGGCTGTTGTGCTGGGGGGCCCCGTGTGCTGTGCTGGGGAGCCCGGTGAGCTGGGCTGGGGAGCCCGGTGTGCTGGGCTGAGCTGCTGGGGAGCCGTGTGGACAGGCTTTGCTGAGGAGCGGTTTGATAATGCTCTGCTGGAGAGCCAGGCGGGCTGTGGTGCTGGGGGCCCCCGTGTGCTGGGCTGGGGAGCCCGGTGTGCTGGGCTGTGCTGCTGGGGAGCCATGTGGACAAGCTCTGCTGGGGAGTTGTTTCAACAGGCTCTGATTGAGAGCCAGGCGGGCTGTGTTGCTGGGGGCCCCCGTGTGCTGTGCTGGGGAGCCCGGTGTGCTGGGCTGTGGTGCTGGGGAGCCGTGTGGCACAGGCTCTGCTGGGGAGCGGTGTGAACAGGCCATGATGGAGAGCCAGGCGGGATGTGGTGTTGGTGGCCCCCGTGTGCTGTGCTGGGGAGCACGGTGAGCTTGGCCGGGGAGCCCGGTGTGCTGGGCATTGGTGCTGGGGAGCCGTGTGGACATGCTCTGTTGAGGAGCGGTGTGGACAGGCTCTGATGGAGAGCCAGGCGGGCTGTGATGCTGGGCGCCCCCGTGTGATGTGTTGGGGGGACCGGTGAGGTCGGCTGGGGACCCAAATGTGCTGGGCTGTGGTGCTGGGGAGCCGTGTCGACAGGCTCTGCTGGGGAGCGGTGTGAACAGGCTCTGCTGGAGAGCCAGGCGGGCCGTGGTGCTGGGGGCTCCCGTGTGCTGTGCTGGGGAGCCCCGTGAGCTGGGCTCTGCTGCTGGGGAGCCATGTAGACAGGCTCTGCTGGGGAGCAGTGTGAACAGGCTCTGCTGGAGAGCCAGGCCGGCTATGGTGCTGGGGAGCCGTGTGGACAGGCTCTGCTGGGAAGTGGTTTTTTACAGTCTCTGCTGGAGAGCCAGGCGGGCTGTGGTGCTGTGGGGCCCGCGTTTGCTGTGCTGTGGAGCCCGGTGAGCTTGGCTGGCGAGCCCGGTGTTCTGGGCTGTGTTGCTGGCCAACCGTGTAGACAGGCTCTACTGGGGGGCCACGTATGCTGTGCAGGGGAGCCCGTTGAGCCTGGCTGGGGAGCCCGGTGTGCTGGGCTGTGCTGCTGGGGAGCCGAGTGGACAGGCTCTGCTGCGGAGCGCTGTGAACAAGCTTTGATGGAGAGCCAGGCGGGCTGTGGTTCTGGGGGCCCCCGTGTGCTGTGCTGGGGGCCCCCGTGTGCGGTGCTGGGGAGCCCGGTGTGCTGGGCTGTTGTGCTGGGGAGCCGTGTGGACAGGCTCTCCTGGGGAGCGGTTTGAACAGGCTCTGCTGGAGAGCCAGGCGGGCTGTGGTGCAGGGGGGCCCTGTGTGCTTCGCTGGGGGCCCCCGTGTGCTGTGCTGGGGATCCCGGAGTGCTGGGCTGTGGTGCCGGGGAGCCGTGTGGACAGACTCTGCTGAGGAGAGTTTTGTATAGGCTCTGATGGAGAGCCAGGCTTGCTGTTGTTCTGGGGGCCCCCGTGTGCTGTGATGGGTAGCCCGGTGAGATGGGCTGGGGAGCCTGGTGTGCTGGGCTCTGCTGGTGGGGAGTCGTGTAGACAGGCTCTGCTGGGCAGCGGTGTGAAGAGGCTCTGATGGAAAGCCAGGCGGGCTGTGGTGCTGGGGGGCCCCATGTGCTCTACTGGGGAGCCCGGTGTGCTGGGCTTTTGTGCTGTGGAGCCGTGTAGACAGGCTCTTCTGCCGACGGGTGTGAAGAGGCTCTGATGGAAAGCCAGGGGGCCTGTGGTGCTGGGGGGCCCCGTGTGCTGTGCTCGGGAGCCCGGTGAGCTGTGCTGCGGGCCCCCGTGTGCTGTGCTGGGGAGCCCGGTTAGCTGGGCCGAGGAGCCCGGTGTGCTGGGCTGTGGTGCTGGGGAGTAGTGTGGAAAGGCTCTGCTGGGGACTGGTTTGAACAGGCTCTGCTGGAGAGCCAGGCGGGCTGTGGTGCTGGGGGGCCCCGTGTGCTGTGCTGGGGAGCCCGGTGAGCTGGGCTGGGGAGCCCGGTGTGCTGGGCTGAGCTGCTGGGGAGCCGTGTGGACAGGCTTTGCTGAGGAGCGGTTTGATAATGCTCTGCTGGAGAGCCAGGCGGGCTGTGGTGCTGGGGGCCCCCGTGTGCTGGGCTGTGGAGCCCGGTGTGCTGGGCTGTGGTGCTGGGGAGCCGTGTGGACAGGCTCTGCTGGAGATCCAGGTGGGCAGTGGTGCTGGTGGCCACCGTGTGCTGTGCTGGGGAGCCCGGTGTGCTGGGCTGTGCTGCTGGGGAGCCGTGTGGACAGGCTCTGCCGGGGAGCGGTGAGAAAAGGCTCTAATGGAGAGCCAGCCGGGCTGTGGTGCTGGGGGCCCCCGTGTGCTGTGCTTGGGAGCCCAGTGAGCTGGGCTTCCGATCCCAGTGTGCTGCGCTGTGGTGCTGGGAAGCCGTGTGGACAGGCTCTGATGGGGAGAGGGTTGAACAGGCTCTGATGGAGAGCCAGGCGGGCTGTGGTGCTGGGGGGCACCGTGTTCTGTGCTGGGGAGCCCGGTGAGCTGGGCTGGGGAGCCCGGTGTGGTGGGCTGTGCTGCTTGGGAGGCGTGTGGACAGGCTCTGCATGGGAGTGGTTTGAACAGGCTCTGATGGAGAGCCAGGCGGGCTGTTGTGCTGGGGAGCCCCGTGTTCTGTGCTGGGGAGCCGGGTGAGCTGGGCTGGGGAGCCCGGTGTGCTGGGCTGGGGAGCCCGGTGTGCTGGGCTGTTCTGCTGGGGAGCCGTGTGGACAGGCTCTTCTGGGGAGCGGTGTGGACAGGCACTGCTGGACAGCCAGGCGGGCTGTGGTGCTGGGGGGCCCCGTGTGCCGTGCTCGGGAGCCCGGTGAGCTGGGCTGGGGAGCCCGGTGTGCTGGGCTGTGGTGCTGGGGAGCCTTGTGGACAGGCTCTGCTGGGGAGCGGTCTGAAAAGGCTCTGATGGAGAGCCAGGTGGGCTGTTGTGCTGGGGGCCCCGGTGTGCTGTGATGGGGAGCCCGGTGAGCTGGGCTGGGGAGCCCGGTGTGCAGGGCTGTGGTGCTGGGGTGCCGTGTGGACAGGCTCTGCTGAGGAGCGGTGTGGACAGGCTCTGATGGAGAGCCAGGCGGGCTGTGGTGCTGGGGGGCCCCTTGTTCTGTGCTGAGGAGCCCGTTGAGCTGGCCTGGGGAGCCCGGTGTGCTGGGCTGTTGTGCTGGGGAGCCGAGTGGAAAGGCTCTGCTGGGGAGTGGTTTGAACAGGTTCTGCCGGAGAGCCAGGCGGGCTGTGGTGCTGGGTGCCCCCGTGTGCTGTTCTGGGTAGCCCGGTGAGCTGGGCTGGGAGCCCGGTGTGCTGGGCTGTGGTGCTGGGGAGCCGTGTGGACAGGCTCTACTGGGGAGCGTTGTGAAAAGGTTCTGATGGAAAGCCAGGCGGGCTGTGGTGCTGGGGGGCCCCGTGTGCTGTGAAGGGGAGCCCGGTGAGCTGTGATGGGGGCCCCCGTGTGCTGTACTGGGGAGCCCGTTGAGCAGGGCTGTGGAGCCCGGTGTGCTGGGCTGAGCTGCTGGGGAGCCGTGTGGACAGGCTTTGCTGAGGAGCGGTTTGATAATGCTCTGCTGGAGAGCCAGGCGGGCTGTGGTGCTGGGGGCCCCCGTGTGCTGGGCTGGGGAGCCCGGTGTGCTGGGCTGTGCTGCTGGGGAGCCATGTGGACAAGCTCTGCTGGGGAGTTGTTTCAACAGGCTCTGCTGGAGAGCCAGGCGGGCTGTGGTGCTGAGGGGCCCCGTGTGCGCTGCTGGGGAGCCCGGTTTGCCGGGCTGTGGTGCTGGGGAGCCGTGTAGACGGGCTCTGCTGGGAAGCGGTGTTAACAGGCTCTGATGGAGAGCAAGGCGGACTGTGATGCTTTGGGGCCCCGTGTGCTGTGCTGGAGAGCCAGTTGAGCTTGGCTGGTGAGCCCGGTGAGCTGGGCAGTGGTACTGGGGAGCCGTGTAGACAGGCTCTGCTGCGGAGCGGTGTAAAAAGGCTCTGATGGAGAGCCAGGCGGGCTGTGGTGCTGGGGGGCCCCGTGTGCTGTGCTGGGGGGCCCGGTGAGCTGCGCTGGGGAGCCCGGTGTGCTTGGCTGAGCTGCTTGGGTGCCGTGTGGACAGGGTCTGCTGGGAAGCGGTGTGAAAAGGCTCTGATGGAGAGCCAGGCATGCTGTGGTGCTGGGGGGCCCCGTGTGCTGTGCTCGGAAGCCCGGTGAGCTGGGCTGCGGAGCCCAGTGTGCTGGGCTGAGCTGCTGGGGTGCCGTGTGGACAGGCTCTTCTTGGGAGCGGTGTGAACAGGCTCTGATGGAAAGCCAGGCGGGCTGAGGTGCTGGGGGGCCCCTTGTGCTGTGCAGGGGAGCCCGGTGAGCTGTGCTGGGGGCCCCCGTGTGCTGTACTGGGGAGCCCGGTGAGCAGGGCTGGGGAGCCCGGTGTGCTGGGCTGTGCTGCTGGGGAGCCGTGTGGACAGGCTTTGCTGAGGAGCGGTTTGAAAATGCTCTGCTGGAGAGCCAGGCGGGCTGTGGTGCTGGGGGCCCCCGTGTGCTGGGCTGGGGAGCCCGGTGTGCTGGGCTGTGCTGCTGGGGAGCCATGTGGACAAGCTCTGCTGGGGAGTTGTTTCAACAGGCTCTGATTGAGAGCCAGGCGGGCTGTGTTGCTGGGGGCCCCCGTGTGCTGTGCTGGGGAGCCCGGTGTGCTGGGCTGTGGTGCTGGGGAGCCGTGTAGACAGGCTCTGCTGGGGAGCAGTTTGAAGAGGCTCTGATGGAGAGCCGGGCGGGCTGTGGTGCTGGGGGCCCCCGTGTGCTGTGCTGGGGATCCCGGTGTGCTCGGCTGTGCTGCTGGGGAGCCGTGTGGACAGGCTCTGCTGGGGAGCCAGGCGGGCATTGGTGCTGGGTGGCCCGGTGTGCTGTGCTGGGGAGCCCGGTGTGCTTGGCTGTGGTGCTCGGGAGCCGTGTAGACAGGCTCTGCTGGGGAGCAGTGAGAACAGGCTCTGCTGTAGAGCCAGGCGGGCTGTGGTGCTGGGGAGCCGTGTGGACAGGCTCTGCTGAGGAGCGGTGTGGACAGGCTCTGATGGAGAGCCAGGCGGGATGTGGTGCTGGGGGGACACTTGTTCTGTCTTGAGGAGCCCTTTGAGCTGGGCTGGGGAGCCCGGTGTGCTGGGCTGTGGTGCGCGGGAGCCGTGTAGACAGGCACTGCCGTCGACTGGTTTGAACAGGCTCTGCTGGAGAGCCAGGCGGGCTGTGGTGCTCGGGAGCCGTGTGGACAGGCTCTGCTGGGGAGTGGTTTGAACAGGATCTGCTGGAGAGCCAGGCAGGCTGTGGTGCTGGGGGGCCCCGTGTGCTGTGCTGGGGAGCCCTGTGAGCTGGGCTGGGGAGCCCGGTGAGCTGGGCTTTTGTGCTGGGGAGCCGTGTAGACAGGCTCTGCTGCGGACGGGTGTAAACAGGCTCTGATGGAGAGCCAGGCGGGCTGTGGTGCTGGGGGCCCCCGTGTGCTGTGCTCAGGAGCCTGTTGAGCTTTGCTGGGAAGCCCGGTGTCCTGGGCTGTGGTGCAGGGGAGCAGTGTAGACAGGCTCTGCTGTGGAGTGGTTTGAACAGGCTCTGATGCAGAGCCAGGCAGGCTGTATTGCTGGGGAGGCCGGTGTGCTGGGCTGTGGTGCTGGTGAGCCGTGTGGACAGGCTGTGCTGGGGAACGGTGTGAACAGGCTCTGATGGAGAGCCAGGTTGGCTGTGGTGCTGGGGGGCACCGTGTTCTGTGCTGTGGAGCCCGGTGAGCTGGGCTGGGGAGCCCGGTGTGCTGGGATGTGCTGCTGGGGAGGCGTGTGGACCGGCTCTGCTGGGGAGCGGTGTGAACAGGTTCTGATGGAGAGCCAGGTGGGCTGTGGTGCTGGGGGGCCCCCGTGTGCTGTGCTGGGGAGCCCGGTGAGCTGGTCGGAGGAGCCCGGTGTGCTGGGCTGTCCTGCTGGGGAGCCGTGTGGACAGGCTCTGCATGGGAGTGGTTTGAAAAGGCTCTGATGGAGAGCCAGGCGGGCTGTTGTGCTGGGGGGCCCCGTGTTCTGTGCTGGGGAGCCGGGTGAGCTGGGCTGGGCAGCCCGGTGTGCTGCGCTGTGGTGTTGGGGAGCCGTGTAGACAGGCTCTGCTTGGGAGCGGTGTGAACTGGCTCTGCTGGGGAGCGGTTTGAACAGGCACTGATGGAGAGCCAGGCGGGTTGTGGTGCAGGGGGGCACCGTGTGCCGTGCTCGGGAGCCCGGTGAACTGGGCTGGGGAGCCCGGTTTGCTGGGCTTTGCTGCTGGGTTTCCGTGTGGACAGGCGCTGCTGGGGAGATGTTTGAACAGGCTCGGATGGAGAGCCAGGCGGGCTGTGGTGCTGGGGTGCCCCGTGTGCTGTGCTGGGGAGCCCGGTGTGCTGGGCTGGGGAGCCCCGTGTCCTGGGTTGTGGTGCTGGGGAGCCCGGTGAGCTGGGCTGTGGTGATAGGGAGCCGTGTAGACAAGCTCTGCTGCGGAGCGGAGTGAACAGGCTCTGATGGAGTACCAGGCGGGCTGTTGTGCTGGGAAGCCCCGTGTGCTGTGCTGGGGGGCCCCGTGTCCTGTGCTGGGGAGCCCGCTGAGCTGGGCTGTGGTGCTGGGGAGCCGTGTTGACAGGCTCTGCTGGCGAGTGGTTTGAACAGGCTCTGCTGGGGAGTGGTTTGAACAGGCTCATCTGGGGAGCGGAGTGAACAGGCTCTGATGGAGAGCCAGGCGGGCTGTGGTGCTGGGGGCCCCCGTTTGCTATGGTCGGGAGCCGGGTGAGCTGGGCTGCGGATCCCGGTGTGCTGGGCTGTGGTGCTGGGGAGCCGTGTAGTCAGGCTCTGCTGGGGAGCGGTGTGAATAGTCTCTGATGGAGAGCAAGGCGGGCTGTGGTGCTGGGGTGCCCGGTGTGCTGTGCTGGGGAGCCCGGTGTGCTGGGCTGTGGTGCTGGGGAGCCGTGTGGACAGGCTCTGCTGGGGAGCGGTGTGAACAGGCTCTGCTGAGGAGAGGGTTGAACAGGCTCTGATGGAGAGCAAGGCGGGCTGTGGTAATGGGGGGCCCCGTGTGCTGTGCTGGGGAGCCCGGTGTGCTGGGCTGGGGAGCCCGTTGAGCTGGGCTGGGGAGCCCGGTGTGCTGGGCTGTGGTGCTGGGGAGCCGTGTTGACAGGCTCTTCTGCGGAGCAGTGTGAACAGGCTCTGAGGGACAGCCAGGCGTTCTGTGGTGCTGGTGGCCCCCGTGTGCTCTGCTGGGGAGCCATTCGGGCTGTGGTGCTGGGGGGCCCCGTCTGCTGTGCTGGGTAGCCCGGTGTGCTGGGCTGTGGAGCCCCGTGTGCTGGGCTGTGGTGCTGGGGAGCCCGGTGTGCTGGGCTTTGGTGATGGGGAGCCGTGTAGACAGGCTCTGCTGGGGAGCGGTGTGAACAGGCTCTGATAGAGAGCCAGGCGGGCTGTGGTGCTGGGGGCCCCCGTGTGCTGTGCTGGGGAGCCCGGTTAGCTGGGCTGAGGAGCCCGGTGTGCTTGGCTGAGCTGCTGGCGTGCCGTGTGGAGAGGGTCTGCTGGGAAGCGGTGTGAACAGGCTCTGATGGAGAGCCAGGCGGGCTGTGCTGCGGTGTGCGGGGCTGCTGGGGAGCCGTGTAGACAGACTCTTCTGGGGAGCTTTTTGAGCAGGTTCTGATGGAGAGCCAGGCGGGCTGTGGTGCTGGGGGCCCACGTGTGCTGTGCTGGGGAGCCCGGTGAGCTGGGCTGGGGAGCCCGGTGTGCTGGGCTGAGCTGCTGGGGAGCCGTGTGGACAGGCTTTGCTGAGGAGCGGTTTGATAATGCTCTGCTGGAGAGCCAGGCGGGCTGTGGTGCTGGGGGCCCCCGTGTGCTGGGCTGTGGAGCCCGGTGTGCTGGGCTGTGGTGCTGGGGAGCCGTGTGGACAGGCTCTGCTGGGGAGTGGTTTGAACAGGCTCTCTTGGGGACTGGTTTGAACAGGCTCTGCATGGGAGCCAGGCGGGCTGTTGTGCTGGGGGGCCCCGTGTGCTGTGCTGGGGAGCCCGGTGAGCTGGGCTGGGGAGCCCGGTGTGCTGGGCCGTGGTGCTGGGGAGCCGTGTAGACAAGCTTTGCTGGGGAGCGGAGTGAACAGGCTCTGCTGGGGAGCAGTGTGAACAGTCTCTGATGGAGAGCCAGGCGGGCTGTGGTGCTGGGGTCCCCCGTGTGCTGTGCTGGGGAGCCCGGTTAGCTGGGCTGGCGAGCCCGGTGTGCAGGGCTGTAATGCTGGGGAGACGAATGGACAGTCCCTGTTGGGGATAGGTTTGAACAGTCTCTGAAGGAGAGCCAGGCGGGCTGTGGAATTGGGGGCCCCCGTGTGCTGTGCTGGTGAGCCCGGTGAGCTGGGCTGGGGAGCCCGGTGTTCTGGGCTGTGCTGCTGGTTATGCATGTGGACAGGCTGTGGTGGGGAGTGATTTGAACAGGCTCTGCTGGAGAGCAACGTGGGCTGTGGTGCTGGGGGCCCCCGTGTGCTGTGCTGGGGGCCCCCGTGTGCTGTGCTGGGGAGCCCGGTGTACTGGGCTGGGGAGCCCGGTGTGCTGGGCTGTGGTGCTGGGCGGCCTCGTGTTCTGTGCTGCGTAGCCCGGTGAGATCCGCTGTGGAGCCTGGTGTGCTGGGCTGTGGTGCTGGGGAGCCGTGTGGACAGGCTCTGATGGGGAGCGGTGTGAAGAGGCTCTGTTGGAAAGCCAGGTGGGCTGAGGTGCTGGGGGGCCCCGTGTGCTGTGCTGGGGAGCCCGGTGAGCTGGGCTTGGGAGGCCAGTGTGCTGGGCTGTGGTGCTGGGGAGCCGTGTCGACCGGCTCTGATTGGGAATGGTTTGAACAGGCCCTGCTGGAGAGCCAGGCGGGCCGTGGTGCTGGGGGCCCCCGTGTGTTGTGTTGGGGAACCCGGTGTGCTGTTCTGTGCTGCTGGGGAGCCGTGTTGACCGGGTCTGCTGGGGAGCGGTGTGAACAGGCTCTGCTGGAGAGCCAGGCGGGCTGTGCTGCGGTGTGCTGGGCCGTGCTGTTGGGTAACCGTGTAGACAGGCTCTGCTGGTGAGCGGTGTGAACAGGCTCTGATGGAGAGCCAGGCGGGCTGTGGTGCTGGGGGCCCCCGTGTGCTCTGCTGCGGAGCCCGGTGAGCAGGGCTGGGGACCCCGGTGTGCTGGGCTTTGGTGCTGGGGAGCCGTGTCGAAAGGCTCGTCTGGGGAGCGGTGTGAAGAGGCTCTGATGGAGAGCCAGGCTGGCTGTGGTGCTGGGGGCCCCCGTGTGCTGTGCTGGGGAGCCCGGTGAGCTGGGCTGGGGATCCCGGTGTGCTGGGCTGTGTTGCTGGGGAGCCGTGTAGACAGGCTCAGCTGGGGAGCGGTGTGAACATGCTCTGATGGAGAGCCAGGCGGGCTGTGGTGCTGGGTTGTCCCGTGTGCTGTGCTGGGGAGCCCGTTGAGCTGTGCTGGGGAGCCCGGTGTTCTGGGCTGTGGTGCTGGGGAGCCGTGTGGATAGGCTCGGCTGGGGAGCGGTTTGAACAGGCTCTGATGTAGAGCAAGGAGGGCTGTTGTGCTGGGGGCCCCCGTGTGCTTTGCTGGGGAGCCCGGTGTGCTGGGCTGTGGTGCTGGGTAGCCGTGAGGACAGGCGCTGCTGGGGAGTGGTTTGAAGAGGCTCTGATGGAGAGACAGGCGGGCTGTGGTGCTGGGGGCCCCCGGTTGCTGTGGTGGGGTGCCCAGTGAGCTGGGCTGGGGAGCCCGGTGTGCTGGGCTGTTCTGCTGGGGAGCCGTGAAGACAGGCTCTGCTGGGGAGCGGTGTGAAGAGGCTCTGCTCGAGAGCCAGGCGGGCTGTGGTGCTGGGGGGCCCCGTGTGAAGTGCTGGAGAGCCCGGTGAGCTGGGCTGTGGTGCTGGGGAGCCATGTGGACAGTCTCTGCTGGGGAGTTGTGTGAAATGGCTCTGATGGAGAGCCAGGCGGGCTGTGCTTCCGGGGGGCCCCGTGTGCTGTGCTGTTGAGCCCGTTGAGCTGGGCTTCAGAGCCCGGTGTGTTGGGCTGTGGTGTTGGGGAGCTGTGTGGACAGGCTCTGCTGGGGAGTGTTTTGAACAGGGTCTGCTGGATTGCCAGGCGGGCTGTGGTACTGGGGGCTCCCGTGTGCTGTGCTGGGGAGCCCGGTGAGCTTTGTTGAGGAGCCCGGTGTGCTGGGCTGATGTGCTGGGGAGCCGTGTGGACAGGCTCTGCTGGGGAGTCGTTTGAACAGGCTCTGCTGGAGAGCCAGGCGGGCTGTGGTGCTGGGGGGCCCCGTGTGCTGTGCTGGGGAGCCCGGTGGGCTGGGCCGGGGAGCATGGTGGGATGGGCTGTGCTGCTGGGCAGCCGTGTTGACCGGCTCTGCTGGCGAGTGGCTTGAACAGGCTCTGCTGGAGAGCCAGGCGGGATGTGGTGCTGGGGGGCCCCGTGTGCTGTGCTTGGGTGCCTGGTGTGCTGGGCTGTGGTGCTGGGGAGCCGTGTGGACAGGCTCTGCTAGGGAGCGGTGTGAACAGGTTCTGATGGAGAGCCAGGCGGGCTGTGGTGCTGGGGGCCCCCGTGTGCTGTGCTGGGGAGCCTGCTGAGCTGGGCTGGGGAGCCCGGTTATCTGGGCTGTTCTGCTGGGGAGCCGTGTGGACAGGCTCTGCTGGGGTGCCTTGTGGACAGGCTCTGCTGGGGAGCGTTGTGAACAGGCTCTGAAGGATAGCCAGGCGGGCTGTGGTGTTGGGGGCCCGCGTGTGCTGTGCTGGGGAGCCCGTTGAGCTGGGCTGGGGATACCGGTGTGCTGGGCTGTGGTGCTGGGGAGCCGTGTAGACAGGCTCTGCTGGCGAGCCATTCGGGCTGTGGTGCTGGGCGGCCCCGTGTGCTGTGCTGGGGAGCCCGGTGAGCTGGGCTGGGGAGCCCGGTGTACTGGGCTTTGGTGCTGCGGAGCCGTGTAGACAGGCTCTGCTGCGGAGCAATGTGAACAGGCTCTGATGGAGAACCAGGCGGGCTGTGGTGCTGGGGAGCACGGTGTGCTGGGCTGTTGTGCTGGGGAGCCGTGCAGACAGGCTCTGATGGAGAGCCAGGCGGGCTGTGGTGCTGGGGGCCCCCGTGTGCTGTGCTGGGAAGTCCGGTGAGGTGGGCTGGGGAGCCCGGTGAGCTGGGCTGTGCTGCTGGGGAGAGGACAGGCTCTGCTGGGGAGCGGTGTGAACAAGCTCTGATGGAGAGCCAGGCGGGCTGTGGTGCTGGGGGGCCCCGTGTGCTGTGCTGGGGAGCCCGTTGAGCTGGGCTTCGGAGCCCGGTGTGTTGGGCTGTGGTGCTGGGGAGCCGTGTGGAAAGGCTCTGCTGGGGAGTGGTTTGAACAAGCGCTGCTGGATAGCCAGGCGGGCTGTGGTGCTGGGGGCCCGTGTGCTGTGCTGGGGATCTCGTTGAGCTGGGCTGGGACAGCCCGGTGTGCTGGGCTGTGATGCTGGGGAGCCGTGTGCACAGGCTCTGCTGGGGAGTGGTTTGAACAGGCTCTGCTCGAGACCCAGGCGGTCTGTGGTGCTGGGGGGCCCGTGTGCTGTGCTGGGGATCTCGTTGAGCTGGGCTGGGGAGCCCGGTGTGCTGGGCTGTGATGCTGGGGTGCCGTGTGGACAGGCTCTGCTGGGGAGTGGTTTGAAGAGGCGCTGCTGGATAGCCAGGCGGGCTGCGGTGCTGGGGGCCCCCGTGTGCTGTGCTGCGGAGCCCGTTGAGCTGGGATATGGAGCCCGGTGTGCTGGGCTGTGGTGCTGGAGAGCCGTGTGGACAGGCTCTTCTGGGGAGCCGTGTGGACAGGCTCTGCTGGCGAGTGGTTTGAACAGGCTCTGCTGGGGAGCGGAGTGAAAAGGCTCTGATGGAGAGCCAGGCGGGCTGCGGTGCTGGGGGCCCCCGTGTGCTGTGCTGCGGAGCCCGTTGAGCTGGGATATGGAGCCCGGTGTGCTGGGCTGTGGTGCTGGAGAGCCGTGTGGACAGGCTCTTTTGGGGAGCCGTGTGGACAGGCTCTGCTGGCGAGTGGTTTGAACAGGCTCTGCTGGGGAGCGGAGTGAACAGGCTCTGACGGAGAGCCAGGCCGGCTGTGGTGCTGGAGGGGCCCGTGTGCTGTGCTGGGCATCTCGTTGAGCTAGGCTGGGGAGCCCGGTGTGCTGGGCTGTGATGCTGGGGAGCCGGGTGGACAGGCTCTGCTGGGGAGTGGTTTGAACAGGCTCTGCTCGAGAGCCAGGCGGGCTGTGGTGCTGGGGTGCCCCGTGTGCAGTGCTGGGGAGCCCTGTGAGCTGGGCTGGGTAGCCCGGTGTGCTGGGCTTTTGTGCTGGGGAGCCGTGTAGACAGGCTCTGCTGCGGAGGGGTCTGAACAGGCCCTGATGGAGAGCCAGGCTGGCTAAGGTGCTGGGGGCCCCCTTGAGCTGTGCTCAGGAGCCCGGTGAGCTGGGAAGGGGATCCCTGTGTGCTTGGCTGTGGTGCTGGGGAGCCGTGTAGACAGGCTATGCTCGGAACGGTGTGAACAGGCACTGATGGAGAGCCAGGCGGGCTGTGGTGCTGGGGGGCCCCGTGTGAAGTGCTGGAGAGCCCGGTGAGCTGGGCTGTGGTGCTGGGTAGCCATGTGGACAGTCTCTGCTGGGGAGTTGTGTGAAATGGCTCTGATGGAGAGCCAGGCGGGCTGTGCTTCCGGGGGGCCCCGTGTGCTGTGATGGGGAGCCCGGTGAGCTGCGCTAAGTAGCCCGTTGTGCTGGGATTTGGTGCTGGGGAGCCGTGTGGACAGGCTCTGCTGGGGAGCCGTGTGGAAAGGCTCCGATGGAGAGCGATTCGGGCTGTGGTGTAGGGGGCCCCGTGTTCTGTGCTGGGGAGCCCATTGAGCTGGGCTGTGGAGACCGGTGTGCTGGGCTGTGGTGCTGGGTAGCCGTGTGGATAGGCTCTGCTGGTGAGTGGTTTGAACAGGCTCTGCTGGACAGCCAGGAGGGCTGTGGTGCTGGGGTCCCCGTGTGCTGTGCTCGGTAGCCCGGTGAGCTGGGCTGCGGGGCCCGGTGTGCTGGGCTGTGGTGCTGGGGAGCTGTGTAGACAGGCTCTGCTGGTCAGCGGTGTGAACAGGCTCTGATGGAGAGCCAGGCGGGCTTTGGTGCTGGAGGCCCCCGTGTGCTGTGTTGGGGAGCCCGTTGAGCTGGGCTGGGGAGCCCGGTGTGCTGGGCTGTGGTGCGTGCGAACCGTGTAGACAGGCTCTGCTGGGGAGCGGTGTGAACAGGCTCTGATGGAGAGCCAGGCGGGCTGTGGTGCCGGGGGCCCCCGTGTCCTGTGCTGGGCGGCCCGGTGAGCTGGGCTGGGGAGCCCGGTGTGCTGGGCTGGGGATCCCGGTGTGCTGGGCTGTGGTGCTGGGGAGCCGTGTGGACCGGCTCTGCTGGGGAGTCGCTTGAACAGGCTCTGATGGAGAGCCAGGCGGGCTGTTGTGCTGGGAAGCCCCGTGTGCTGTGCTGGGGGGCCCCGTGTGCTGTGCTGGGGAGCCCGTTGAACTGGGCTGGGGGACATGGTGAGCTGCGCTGGGGAGTACGGTGTGCTGGCCTGTGGTGCTGGGGAGTTGTGTGGACAGGCTCTTCTGGGGGGTGGTTTGAACAGGCTCTGTTGGAGAGCCAGGATGGCTGTGGTGCCGGGGGGCCCCGTGATCTGTGCTGGGGACCCTGGTGAGCTGGGCTGGGGATCCCGGTGTGCTGGGCTGTGATGCTGGGGAGCCGTGTGGACAGGCTCTGCCGGGGAGCGGTGTGAAAAGGCTCTGATGGAGAGCCAGCCGGGCTGTGGTGCTGGGGGCCCCCGTGTGCTGTGCTCGGGAGCCCAGTGAGCTGGGCTTTGGAGCCCAGTGTGCTGGGCTGTAGTGCTGGGAAGCCGTGTAGACAGGCTCTGCTGGGGAGCCATTCGGGCTGTGGTGCTGGGGGGCCCCGTGTGCTGTGCTGGGGAGCCCGTTAAGCTTTGCCGGGGAGCTCGGTGTGCTGGGCTTTGGTGCTGGTGAGCCTTGTAGACAGGCTCTGATTGGGAGCGGTGTGAACAGGCACTGAGGGAAAGCCAGGTGGGCTGTGGTGTAGGGGGCCGGCGTGTGCTGTGCTGGGGAGCCCGGTGAGCTGGGCTGGGGAGCCCGGTGTGCTGGGCTGTGGTGCTGGGGAGCCGTGTGGAAAGGCTCTGCTGGGGAGTGGTTTGAACATTCTCTGCTCGAGAGCCAGGCGGGCTGTGGTGCTGGGGGGCCCCGTGTGCAGTGCTGGGGAGCCCGGTTTGCTGGGCTGTGGTGCTGGGGAGCCGTGTAGACAGGCTCCACTGCGGAGCTGTGTGAACAGGCTCTGATTGAGAGCCAGGCGGGCTGTGATGCTGGGGGCCCCCGTGTGCTGTGCTGGGGGCCCCGGTGAGGTGGGCAGGGAAGCCCGGTGTGCTGGGCTGTGGTGCTGGGGAGCCGTGTTGTCAGGCTCTGCTGGGGAGCGGTGTGAAATGGCTCTGATGTAGAGCCAGGCGGGCTGTGGTGCTGGGGGGCCACGTGTGCTGTCCTGGGCAGCCCGTTGAGCTGGGCTGGGGAGCCCAGTGTGCTGGGCTGTGGTGCTGGGGAGCCGTGTTGACAGGCTCTGCTGCAGAGCCTAGCGGTCTGTGGTGCAGGGGGGCCCCGTGTGGTTTGCTGGAGGCCCCCGTGTGCTGTGCTGGGGGCCCCCGTGTGCTCGGCTGTGGAGGCCAGTGTGCTGGGCTGTGCTGCTGGGGAGGCGTGTGGACAGGCTCTGCTGGGGAGAGGGTTGAACAGGCTCTGCTGGAGAGCCAGGTGGGTTGTGGTGCTGTGGGGCCCCGTGTGCTGTGCTGGGGAGCCCAGTGAGCTGGGCTGTGGTGCTGGGGAGCCGTGTTGACAGGCTCTGCTTCAGAGCCTAGCGGGCTGTGGTGCAGGGGGGTCCCGTGTGGTTTGCTGGGCAGCCCGCTGAGCTGGGTTGTGCTGCTGGGGAGCCGTGTAGACAGGCTCTGCTTCGGATTGGTGTGAACAGGCCCTGATGGAGAGCCAGGCGGGCTGTGGTGCTGGGGGGCCCCGTGTGCTGTGCTTGGGAGCCCGTTGAGCTGATCTGGGGAGCCCGGTGTGCTGAGCTGTGGTGCTGGGGAGCCGTGTAGACAGGCTCTGCTGGGGAGCCATTCGGGCTGTGGTGCTGGGGGGCCCGGTCTGGTGTGCTGGGGAGTCCGGTGTGCTGGCCTGGGGAGCCCCGTGTGCTGGGCTGTGGTGCTGGGGAGCCCGGTGTGCTGGGCTTTGGTATTCGGGAGCCGTGTAGACAGGCTCTGCTGCGGAGCGGTGTGAAAGGGCTCTGATGGAGAGCCAGGCGGGCTGTGGTGCTGGGGGGCCCCGTGTGCTGTGCTGGGGAGCCCGGTGTGCTGGGCTGTGGTGCTGGGGAGCCGTGTGTACAGGCTCTGCTGGGGAGTGGTTTGAACAGGCATTGCTGGAGAGCAAGGCGGGCTGTGGTGCTGGGGGGCCCCGTGTGCTGTGCTGGGGAGCCAGGTGTGCTGGGCTGTGGTGCTGGGGAGCCGTGTGGACAGGCTCTTCTGGGGGGTGGTTTGAACAGGCTCTGCTGGAGAGCCTGGCAGGCTGTGGTGCCGGGGGGGCCCCGTGTTCTGTGCTGGGGACCCTGGTGAGCTGGGCTGGGGAGCCCGGTGTGCTGGGCTGTGCTGCTGGGGAGCCGTGTGGACAGGCTCTGCCGGGGAGCGGTGAGAAAAGGCTCTAATGGAGAGCCAGCCGGGCTGTGGTGCTGGGGGCCCCCGTGTGCTGTGCTTGGGAGCCCAGTGAGCTGGGCTTCCGATCCCAGTGTGCTGCGCTGTGGTGCTGGGAAGCCGTGTGGACAGGCTCTGATGGGGAGAGGGTTGAACAGGCTCTGATGGAGAGCCAGGCGGGCTGTGGTGCTGGGGGGCCCCGTGTTCTGTGCTGGGGAGCCCGGTGAGCTGGACTGGGGAGCCCGGTGTGCTGGGCTGTGCTGATGGGGAGCCGTGTGGACCGGCTCTGCTGGGGAGCGTTGTGAACAGGCTCTGATGTAGAGCCAGGTTGGCTGTGGTGCTGGGGGGCCCCCGTGTGCTGTGCTGGGTATCCCGGTGAGCTAGGCGGAGAAACCCGGTGTGCTGGGCTGTGCTGCTGGGGAGCGGTGTGGACAGGCTCTGCATGGGAGTGGTTCGAACAGGCTCTGATGGAGAGCCAGGCGTGCTGTGGTGCTGGGGGGCCCCGTGTTCTGTGCTGGGGAGCCGGGTGAGCTGGGCTGGGGAGCCCGGTGTGCAGGGCTGTGGTGCTGGGGAGCCGTGTAGACAGGCTCTGCTGGGGAGCGGTGTGAACAGGCTCTGCTGGGGAGCGGTGTGAACAGGCACTGATGGAGAGCCAGGCGGGTTGTGGTGCTGGGGGGCCCCGTGTGCCATGCTCGGGACCCCGGTGAACTGGGCTGGGGAGCCCGGTGTGCTGGGCTGTTCTGCTGGGGAGCCGTGTTGACAGGCTCTGCTGGGGAGCGGTGTGAACAGGTTCTGCTGGGGAGTGGTTTGAACAGGTTCTGCTGGAGAGCCAGGCGGGCTATGGTGCGGGGGGCCAGCGTGTGCTGTGCTCGGTAGCCCGGTTAGTTTGGCTGCGGGGCCCGGTGTGCTGGGCTGAGCTGCTGGGCTGCCGTGTGGACAGGGTCTCCTGGGAAGCGGTGTTAACAGGCTCTGATGGAGAGCCGGGCGGGCTGTGGTCCTGTGGGCCCCCGTGTGCTGTGCTCGGTAGCCCGGTGAGCTCGGCTGGGGAGCCCGGAATGCTGGGCTGAGCTGCTGGGGTGCCGTGTGGACAGGGTCTGCTGGGAAACGGTGTGAAAAGGCTCTGATGGAGAGCCAGGCGGGCTGTGGTGCTGGGTTGCCCCGTGTGCTGTGCTCAGAAGCCCGGTGAGCTGGGCTGCGGAGCCCGGTGTGCTGGGCTGAGCTGCTGGGGTGCCGTGTGGACAGCGTCTGCTGGGTTGCGGTGTGAACAGGCTCTGATGGAGTGCCAGGCGGGCTGTACTGCGGTGTGCGGGGCTGCTGGGGAGCCGTTTAGACAGGCTCTTCTGGGGAGCTTTGTGAACAGGCTCTGCTGGAGAGCAAGGCGCGCTGTGTTGCTGGGGGCCCCCGTGTGCTGCGCTGGGGAGCCCGGTGAGCTGGGCTGGGGAGACCGGTGTGCTGGGCTGTGCTGCTTGGGAGCCGTGTGGACAGGCTATGCTGGGGAGTGGTTTGAAGAGGCTCTGCTGGAGAGCCAGGCGGGCTATGGTGCGGGGGGCCACCGTGTGCTGTGCTGGGGAGCCCTGTGAGCTGGGCTGGGGAGCCCGGTGTGCTGGGCTGTGGTGCTGGGGAGGCGTGTGGACAGGCTCTGCTGGGGAGCGGTGTGGACAGGCTCTGATGGAGAGCCAGACGGGCTGTGCTGCTGGGGGGCCCCGTGTTGTGTGCTTGGGACCCCGTTGATTTGGGCTGGAGAGCCCGGTGTGCTGGGCTGTGGTGCTGGGGAGCCGTGTGGACAGGCTCTGCTGGGGAGCGGTGTGAACAGGCACTGATGGAGAGTCAGGCGGGCTGATGTTCTGGGGGCCCCCGTGTTCTGTGCTGGGGAGTCCGGTGAGCTGGGCTGGGGAGCCCGATGAGCTGGGCTGTCCTTCTGGGGAGCCGTGTGGACAGGCTCTGCTGGGGAATGGTTTGAACAGGCTCTTCTGGAGAGCCAGGCGGGCTGTGGTGCTGGGGGCACCCGTGTGATGTCCCGGGGAGCCCGGTGAGCTGGGCTGGGGAGCCCGGTGTGCTGTGCTGTGCTGCTGGGGACAGGTTTAAACAGGCTCTTATGGAGAGCCAGGCGGGCTATGGTGCTGGGTGGGCCCGTGTGCTGTGCTGGGGAGCCCGGTGAGCTGGGCTGGGCAGCCCGGTGTGCTGGGCTGTGGTGCTTGGGAGCCCTGTGGACTCGCTCTGCTGGGGAGTGGTTTGAACAGGCTCTGATGGAGAGCCAGGCGGGCTGTGGTGCTCGGGGGGACCGTGTGCTGTCCTGGGGAGCCCGTTGAGCTGGGCTGGGGAGCCCAGTGTGCTGGGCTGTGGTGCTGGGGAGCCGTGTGGACAGGCTCTGTTGGGGAGTGGTTTGAATAGGCTCTGATGGAGAGCCAGGAGGGCTGTGGTGCTGGGGGGCCCCGTGTGCTGTGCTGGGGAGCCCGGTGTGCTGGGCTGTGGTGTTGGGGAGCCGTGTGGACAGGCTGTGCTGGGGAGTGGTTTGAACAGGCGTTGATGGAGAACAACGCGGGCAATGGTGGTGGGGGGCCCCGTGTGCTGTGCTGGGGAGCCCGGTGGGCTGGGCCGGGGAGCCCGGTGTGATGGGCTGTGCTTCTGTGGAGCCGTATGGACAGGCTCTGCTGGGGAGCTATGTGAACAGGCTCTGATGGAGAGCCAGGCGGGCTGTGGTGCTGGGGGGCCCCGTGTGCTGTGCTGGGGAGCCCGTTGAGCTGATCTGGGGAGCCCGGTGTGCTGAGCTGTGGTGCTGGGGAGCCGTGTAGACAGGCTCTGCTGGGGAGCCATTCGGGCTGTGGTGCTGGGGGGCCCGGTCTGGTGTGCTGGGGAGTCCGGTGAGCTGGCCTGGGGAGCCCCGTGTGCTGGGCTGTGGTGCTGGGGAGCCCGGTGTGCTGGGCTTTGGTAATGGGGAGCCGTGTAGACAGGCTCTGCTGCGGAGCGGTGTGAAAGGGCTCTGATGGAGAGCCAGGCGGGCTGGGGTGCTGGGGGGCCCCGTGTGCTGTGCTGGAGAGCCCGGTGTGCTGGGCTGTGGTGCTGGGGAGCCGTGTGGATAGGCTCTGCTGGGGAGTGGTTTGAACAGGCATTGCTAGAGAGCAAGGCGGGCTGTGGTGCTGGGGGGCCCCGTGTGCTGTGCTGGGGAGCCAGGTGTGCTGGGCTGTGGTGCTGGGGAGCCGTGTGGACAGGCTCTTCTGGGGGTGGTTTGAACAGGCTCTGCTGGAGAGCCTGGCAGGCTGTGGTGCCGGGGGGGCCCCGTGTTCTGTGCTGGGGACCCTGGTGAGCTGGGCTGGGGAGCCCGGTGTGTTGGGCTGTGCTGCTGGGGAGCCGTGTGGACAGGCTCTGCCGGGGAGCGGTGAGAAAAGGCTCTAATGGAGAGCCAGCCGGGCTGTGGTGCTGGGGGCCCCCGTGTGCTGTGCTCGGGAGCCCAGTGAGCTGGGCTTTGGATCCCAGTGTGCTGGGCTGTGGTGCTGGGAAGCCGTGTGGACAGGCTCTGATGGGGAGAGGGTTGAACAGGCCCTGCTGGGGAGTGGTTTGAACAGGTTCTGCTGGACAGCCAGGCCGGCTGTGGTGCTGGGGTGCCCCGTGTGCTGTGCTGGGGAGTCCGTTGAGCTGGGCTGGGGAGCCCGGTGTGCTGGGCTTTTGTGCTGGGGAGCCGTGTGGAAAGGCTCTGCTGGAGAGCCAGGCGGGCTGTGGTGCTGGGGGGCCCCGTGTGCTGTGCTGGGGAGCCCGGTGTGATGGACTGTGGTGCTGCGGAGCCGTGTAGACGGGCTCTGCTGGGGAGCTGTATGAACAGGCTCTGATGGAGAGCAAGGCGGGCTGTTGTGCTGGGGGGCCCCGTGTGCTGTGCTGGAGAGCCAGGTGAGCTGGGCTTGGGAGCCCGGTGAGCTGGGCTGTGGTGCTGGGGAGCCGTGTAGACGGGCTCTGCTGGGGAGCTGTATGAACAGGCTCTGATGGAGAGCCAGGCGGGCTGTGGTGCTGGGAGGCCCCAGTGTGCTGTGCTCGGTAGCCCGGTTAGCTGGGCTGCGGGGCCCGGTGTGCTGGGCTTAGCTGCTGGGCTGCCGTGTAGACAGGCTCTGCTGGGTAGTGGTTTGAACAGGCGTTGATGGAGAACAACGCGGGCTATGGTGCTGGGGGGCCCCGTGTGCTGTGCTGCGCAGCCCGGTGAGATCGGCGGGGGAGGCCAGTGTGCTGGGCTGTGCTGCTGGGGAGCCGTGTTGACCGGCTCTGCTTGGGAGTGGTTTGAACAGGCTCTGCTGGAGAGCCAGGCGGGCCGTGGTGCTGGGGGCCCCCGTGTGCTTTGCTGGGGAACCCGGTGTGCTTTTCTGTGCTGCTGGGGAGCGGTGTGAACAGGCTCTGATGGAGAGCCAAGCGGGCTGTCATGCTGAGGGCCCCCGTGTGCTGTGCTGGGGAGCCCGGTGTGCAGGGCTCTGGTGCTGGGGGGCCCCGTGTGCTGTGCTGCGGAGCCCGGTGATATCGGCTATGGAGCCCGGTGTGCTGGGCTGTGCTGCTGGGTAGCCCTGTAGACAGGCTCTGCTGGGGAGCGGTGTGAACAGACTCTGATGGAGAGCCAGGTGGGCTGTGGTGCTGGGGGGCCCTGTATGCTGTGCTGGGGAGGCCGGTGAGCTGGGCTGGGGAGGCCAGTGTGCTGGACTGTTCTGCTGGGGAGCCGTGTGGACCTGCTCTGCTTGGGAGTGGTTTGAACAGGCTCTGCTGGAGAGCCAGGCGGGCCGTGGTGGTGGGGGCCCCCATGTGCTGTGTTGGGGAACCCGGTGTGGTGGGCAGGGGAGGCCAGTGTGCTGGGCTATGCTGCTGGGGAGCCGTGTAGACAGGCTCTGCTGGGGAGCGGTGTATAGAGGCTCTGCTGGAGAGCCAGGCGGCCTGTGGTTCTGGGGGCCCCCGTGTCAAGTTCTGGGGAGCCCGGTTAGTTGGGCTGGGGAGCCTGGTGAGCCGTGTAGACAGGCTCTGCTGGGGAGTGGTTTCAACAGACTCTGCTGGAGAGCCAGGCGGGCTGTGGTGCTGGGGGGCCCCGTGTGCCTTGCTGGGGAGCCTGGTGAGATCGGCTGGGGAGCCCGGTGTGCTTGGCTGTGCTGCTGGGGAGCCCTGTGGACAGGCTCTGCTGGGGAGCGGTGTTAACAGACTCTGCTGGAGAGCCAGGCGGCCTATGGTTCTGGGGGCCCCCGTGTCCAGTGCTGAGGAGACCTGTTAGCTGGGCTGGGGAGCCCAGTGTGCTGGGCTGTTGTGCTGGGGAGCCGTGTGGACAGGCTCTGCTGGAGATCCAGGCGGGCTGTGGTGCTGGGGGCCACCGTGTGCATTGCTGGGGAGCCCGGTGTGCTGGGCTGTGCTGCTGGGGAGCCGTGTGGACAGGCTCTGCTGGAGAGCCAGGCGGGCTGTGGTGCTTGGGGCCCCCGTGTGCTGTGCTGCTGAGAACGGTGAGCTGGGCTGGGGAGCCCGGTGTGCTGGGCTGTGGTGCTGGGGAGCCGTGTGGACAGGCTCTGCTTGGGAGCGGTTTGAGCAGGCCCTGCTGGAGAGCCAAGCGGGCTGTTGTGCAGGGGGGCCCCGTGTTGTTTGCTGGGGGCCCCCGTGTGCTGTACTTTGGTGCCCCCTTTGCTGGGCTGTGGTGCTGGTGAGCCGTGTGTACAGGCTCTGCTGCAGAGCCTGGCGGGCTGTGGTGCTGGGGGCCCCCGTGTGCTGTGCTGTAGAGCCTGGAGAGCTGCGCTGGGGAGCCTGGTGTTCTGGGCAGTGCTGCTGGGGAGTCGTGCATACTGGCTCTTCTGGGGAGCTGTGTGAACAGGCTCTGCTTGAGAGCCAGCCAGGCTGTGGTGCTGGGGGCCCCCGTGTGCTGTACTGGGGAGCCCGGTGAGCTGGGTTGGGGAACCCGGTGTGCTGGGCTGTGCTGCTGGGGAGCCCTATGAGATCGTCATGGGAGCCCGGTGTGCTGGGCTGTGGTGCTTGCGAACCGTGTAGACAGGCTCTTCTGGGGAGCGGTGTGAACAGGCTCTGATGGAGAGCCAGGCGGGCTGTGGTGCTGGGGGCCCCCGTGTGCTGTGCTGGGGAGCCCTGTGAGATCGGCATGGGAGCCCGGTGTGCTGGGCTGTGGTGCTTGCGAACCGTGGAGACAGGCTCTTCTGCGGAGCGGTGTTAACAGGCTATGCTGGAGAGCCAGGTGGGCTGTGGTGCTGGGGGCCCCCGTGTGCTGTGCTGGGGGGCCCGTTGAACTTGGCTTGGGAGCCCGGTGTGCTGGGCTGTGGTGCTGGGGAGCCGTGTGGACAGCCTCTGCTGGGGAGTGGTTTGAACAGGATCTTCTGCAGAGCCAGGCGGGCTGTGGTTCTGGGGGGCACCGTGTGCTGTGCTGGGGAGCCCGGTGAGCTGGGCAGTGGTGCTGGGGAGCCGTGTGGACAGGCTCTGCTGGGGAGCGGAGTGAACAGGCTCTGATGGAGAGCCAGGCGGGCTGTGGTGCTGGGAAGCCCCGTGTGCTGTGCTGGGGAGCCCGGTGAGCTGGGCAGTGCTGCTGGTGAGCCGAGTGGGCAGGCTCTGCTGGAGAGCCTGGCGGGCTGTGGTGCTGGGGGCCCCCGTGTGCTGTTCTCTGGAGCCCGCTGAGCTGGGCAGTGCTGCTGGGGAGCCGTGCATACTGGCTCTTCTTGGGAGCTGTGTGAACAGGCTCTGCTTGAGAGCCAGCCAGGCTGTGGTGCTGGGGGCCCCCGTGTGCTGTGCTGGGGAGCCCGGTGAGCTGGGCAGGGGAGCCCGGTGTGCTGGGCTGTGCTGCTGGGGAGCCCTGTGGACAGGCTCTGCTGGGGAGTGGTTTGAACAGGCTCTGATGGAGAGCCAGGCGGGCTGTGGTGCTTGGGGGCCCCGTGTGCTGTGCTGGGGAACCCGGCGTGCTGGGCTGTGCTGCTGGGGAGCCGTATAGACAGGCTCTGCTGGGGAGCAGTGTGAACAGGCTCTGATGGAGAGCCAGGCCGGCTGTTGTGCTGGGAAGCCCCGTGTGCTGTGCTGGGGGGGCCCGTGTGCTGTGCTGGGGGCCCCCATGTGCTGTGCTGGGGAGCCCGTTGAGCTGGGCTGGGGAGCCCGGTGTGCTGGGCTGTGGTGCTGGGGAGCAGTGTGGACAGGCTCTGCTGGGGAGAGGGTTGTACAGGCACTGATGGAGAGCCAGGCGGGCTGTGGTGCTGGGGGCCGTATAGACAGGCTCTGGTGGGGAGCAGTGTGAACAGGCTCTGCTGGAGAGCCAGGCGGGCTGTTGTGCTGGGGAGCCGTGCGGACAGGCTCTGCTGGGGAGTGGTTTGAAGAGGCTCTGCTGGAGAGCCAGGTAGGCTGTGGTGCTGGGGGCCCCCGTGTGCCGTGCAGGGGAGCCCGGTTTGCTGGGCTGGGGAGCCCGGTGTGCTTTTCTGTGCTGCTGGGGAGCGGTGTGAACAGGCTCTGATGGATAGCAAGGCGGGCTGTGGTGCTGGGGGGCCCCTTGTGCTGTTCTGGGGGGCCCGGTGAGTTGCGCTGGGGAGCCCGGTGTGCTTGGCTGAGCTGCTGGGGTGCCGTGTGGACAGGCTCTGCCGGGGAGCGGTGTGAAAAGGCTCTGATGGAGAGCCAGCCGGGCTGTGGTGCTGGGGGCCCCCGTGTGCTGTGCTCGGGAGCCCAGTGAGCTGGGCTTCGGAACCCAGTGTGCTGGGCTGTGGTGCTGGGAAGCCGTGTGGACAGGCTCTGATGGGGAGAGGGTTGAACAGGCTCTGATGGAGAGTCAGGCGGGCTGTGGTGCTGGGGGGCCCCGTGTGCTGTGCTGGGGAGCCCGTTGAGCTTTGCTGGGGAGCCCGGTGTGTTGGGCTGTGGTGCTGGGGAGCCGTGTCTACAGGCTCTGCTGGCAAGTGGTTTGAACAAGCTCTGCTGGGGAGCGGTGTGAACTGGCTCTGATGGAGAGCCAGGCGGGCTGTGGTGCTGGGGGGCCCCGTGTGCTGGGCTGTGGTGCTGGGGAGCCCGGTGTCCTGGGCTGTGGTGCTGGGGAGCCGTGTAGACAGGCTCTGCTGGGGAGCCATTCGGGCTGCGGTTCTGGGGGGCCCCGTGTGCTGTGCTGGGGTGCCCGGTGTGCTGGGCTGGGGACCCCGGTGTGCTGGGCTTTTCTGTTGGGTTGCCGTGTGGACAGGCTCTGCTGGGGAGTGGTTTGAACAGGCTCTGATGGAGAGCCAGGCGGGCTGTGGTGCTGGTGGGCCCCGTGTGCTGTGATGGGGAGCCCGGTGTGCTGGGCTGCGCAGCCCCGTGTGCTGGGCTGTGGTGCTGGGGAGCCGTGTGGACAGGCTCTGCTGGGGAGCGGTGTGAACAGGCTAAGCTGGAGAGCCAGGCGGGCTGTGGTGTTGGGGGCCCCAGTGTGCTGTGCTGGGGAGCCTGGTGAGCTGGGCTGGGTAGCCCGGTGTGCTGGGCTGTGGTGCTGGGGAGCCCAGTGTGCTGGGCTTTGGTACTGGGGATCCGTGTAGACAAGCTCTGCTGGGGAGCGGTGTGAACAGTCTCTGATGGAGAGCCAGGCGGGCTGTGGTGCTGGGCGGCCCCGTGTGCTATGCTGTGGAGCCCAGTGTGCTGGGCTGGGGAGTCCCGTGTGTTTGGCTGTGGTGCTGTGGAGCACGGTGTGCTGGGCTGTGGTACTGGGGAACCGTGTAGACAGGCTCTGCTGGGGAGCGGTGTAAACAGGCTTTGATGGAGAGCAAGGTGGGCTGTGGTGCTGGGGGGCCCCGTGTGCTGTGCTGGGGAGCCCGGTGTGCTGGGCTGTGGTGCTGGGGAGCCGTGTGGACAGGCTCTGCTGGGGAGTGGTGTGAACAGGCTCTGATGGAGAACCAGGCTTGCTGTGGTGCTGGGGGGCCCCGTGTGCTGTGCTGGGGAGCCCGTTGAGCTGGGCTGGGCAGCCCGGTGTGCTGGGCTGTTCTGCTGGGGAGCCGTGTGCACAGGCTCGTCTGGGGAGTGGTGTGGACAGGCTCTGCTGGGGAGTGGTGTGAACAGGCTCTGATGGAGAGCCAGGCTTGCTGTAGTGCTGGCGGGCCCCGTGTGCTGTGCTGGGGAGCCCGTTGAGCTGGGCTGGGGAGCCCGGTGTGCTGGGCTGTTCTGCTGGGGAGCCGTGTGCACAGGCTCTTCTGGGGAGCGGTGTGGACAGGCTCTGCTGGACAGCCAGGCGGGCTGTGGTGCTGGGGGGCCCCGTGTGCTGTGCTGGGGAGCCCGGTGAGCTGGGCTGGGGTGCCCCGTGTGCTGTGCTGCGAAGCCCGGTGAGATCGGCTTGGGAGCCTGGTGTCCTAGGGTGTGCTGCTGGGGAGCCGTGTGGAAAGGCTCTGCTGAGGAGCGGTGTGAACAGGCTCTGATGGAAAGTCATGCGGGCTGTGGTGTTGGGGGCCCCCGTGTGCTGTGCTGGGGAGCCCGGTGAGCTGGGCTGGGGAGCCCGGTGTTCTGGGCTGTGCTGCTGGGGAGGCTTGTGGACAGGCTGTGCTGGGGAGTGGTTTGAACAGGCTCTACTGGAGAGCAACGCGGGCTGTGGTGCTGGGGGGCCCCGTGTGCTGTGCTGCGGAGCCCGTTTAGCTGGGATGTGGTGCTGGGGAGCCGTGTGGACAGGCTCTGGTGGGGAGCGGTGTGAACAGGCTCTGCTGGGGAGAGGGTTGAACAGGCTCTGATGGAGAGCCAGGTGGTCTGTGGTGCTGGGGGGCCCCGTCTGCTGTGCTGGGGAGCCCGATGTGCTGGGCTGGGGAGCCCGGTGTGCTGGGCTGTGCTGCTGGGTTGCCGTGTGGACAGGCTCTGCTTTGGAGTGGTTTGAACAGGCTCTGATGGAGAGCCAGGTGGGCTGTGGTGCTGGGGGGCCCCGTGTGCTGTGCTGGGGAGCCCGGTGTGCTGGGCTGGGGAGCCCCGTGTGCTGGGCTGTGGTGCTGGGGAGTCCGGTGTGCTGGGTTTTTGTGATGGGGAGCCGTGAAGACAGACTCTGCTGCGGAGCGGTGTGAACAGGCTCTGAAGGAGAGCCAGGCGGGCTGTGGTGCTGGGGGGCCCCGTGTGCTGTGCCGGAGATTCCGGTGAGCTGGGCTGTGGAGCCCGTTGAGCTGGGCCGGGCAGCCCGGTGTGCTGGGCTGTGCTACTGGGGAGCCGTGTGGACAGGCTCTGCTGGGGAGTGGTTTGATCAGGCTCTGATGGAGAGCCAGGCGGGCTGTGGTGCTGGGGGCCCCCGTGTGCTGTGCTGGGGAGCCCGGTGAGCTGGGCCGGGGAGCCCGGTGTGCTGGGCTGTGCTGCTGGGGAGCTGTGTGGACAGGCTCTGCTGGGGAGTGGTTTGAACAGGCTCTGCTGGAGAGCCAGGCCGGCTGTGGTGCTGGGGGGCCCCGTGTGCTGTGCTGGGGAGCCCGGTGAGCAGGGCTGGGGAGCCCCGTGTGCTGGGCTGTGGTTCTGGGGAGCCGTGTAGACAGGCTCTGATGGGGAGCGGTGTGAACAGGCTCTGCCTGGGAGAGGGTTCAACAGGCTCTGATGGATAGCCAGGTGAGCAGTGGTGCTGGGGGGCCCCGTGTGCTGTGCTGGGGAGCCCGGTGTGCTGGGCTGTGGTGCTGGGGAGCCGTGTGGACAGGCTCTGCGGAGCGGTGTGAACAGGCTCTGATGGAGAGCAAGGCGGGCTGTGGTGCTGGGGGCCCCCGTGTGCTGTGCCGGGGAGCCCGGTGAGCTGGGCTGGGGAGCCCGGTGTGCTGGGCTGTGGTGCTTGGGAGCCGTGTGGACAGGCTCTCCAGGGATGCGGTGTGAAAAGGCTCTGATGGAGAGCCAGGCGGGCTGTGGTGCTGGGGGGCCCCGTGTGCTGTGCTGGGGGGCCCGGTGTACTGGAAAGTGGTGCTGGCCAACCGTGTAGACAGGCTCTCCTGGGGGGCCCCGTGTGCTTTGCTGGGGAGCCCGTTGAGCTGGGTTGGGGAGCCAGGTGTGCTGGGCTGTGGTGCTGGGGAGCCGTGTGGACAAGCTCTGCTGGGGAGTAATTTGAACAGGCTCTGCTGGACAGCCAGGCGGGCTGTTGTGCTGGGGGGCACCGTGTGCCATGCTAGGGAGCCCGGTGACATGGGCTGGGGAGCCCGGTGTGCTGGGCTGTGGTGCTAGGGAGCCGTGTGGAGAGGTTCTTCTGGGGAGCGATGCGAACAGGCTCTGATGTAGACCCAGGAAGGCTGTGGTGGTGGTGGACCCCGTGTGCTGTGCTGGTGAGCCCGTTGAGCTGTGCTGGGGAGCCCGGTGTGCTTGGCTGATGTGCTGGGGAGCCGTGTGGACAGGCTCTGCTGGGGAGAGGTGTGAAAAGGCTCTGATGGAAAGCCAGGCGGGCTGTGGTGCTGGGGGCCCCCATGTGCTGTGCTGGGGGGCATGGTGAGCTGGGCTGCGGTTCCCGGTGTGCTGGGCTGTGTTGCTGGGGAGCCGTGCAGACAGGATCTGCTGGGGAGCGGTGTGAACAGGCTCTGCTGGGGAGCGGTGTGAACTGGCTCTGATGGAGAGCCGTCTGAACAGGCTCTGCTGGACAGCCAGGCGGGCTGTGGTGCTTTGGGCCCCCGTGTGCTTTTGTCAGGAGCCCGGTGAGCTGGGCTGGGGAGCCCGGTGTGCTGGGCTGTGGTGCTGGGGAGCCGTGTAGACAGGCTCTGCTGGGGAGCGGTGTGAACAGGTTCTGCTGGGGAGCGGTGTGAACAGTCTCTGATGGAGAGCCAGGTGAGCTGTGGTGCTGGGGGGCCCCGTGTGCTGTGCTGGGGAGCCCGGTGTGCTGGGCTGTGGTAATGGGGAGCCGTGTGGACAGGCTCTGCTGCGGAGCGGTGTGAACAGGCTCTGATGGAGAGCCGTCTGAACAGGCTCTGCTGGACAGCCAGGCGGGCTGTGGTGCTGTGGGCCCCCGTGTGCAGTGCTGGGGAGCTCGTTGAGCTGGGCTGGGGAGCCCGGTGTGCTGGGCTGTGGTGCTGGGGGGCCCCGTGTGCTGTGCTGGGGAGCCCGGTGAGCTGGGCTGGGGAGGCCAGTGTGTTGGGCTGTGCTGCTGGCGAGCCGTGTTGGCCGGCTCTGCTTGGGAGTGGTTTGAACAGGCTCTGCTGGAGAGCCAGGTGAGCTGTGGTGCTGTGGGCCCCCGTGTGCTGTGCTGGGGAGCTCGTTGAGCTGGGCTGGGGAGCCCGGTGTGCTGGGCTGTGGTGGTGGGGAGCCGTGTGGACAGGCTCTGCTGCAGAGCCTAGCGGGCTGTGGTGCAGGGGGGCCCCGTGTGGTTTGCTGGAGGCCCCCGTGTGCTGTGCTAGGGGCCCCCGTGTACTGGGCTGTGGAGGCCAGTTCGCTGGGCTGTGCTGCTGGGGAGCCGTGTGGACAGGCTCTGCTGGGGAGAGGGTTGAACAGGCTCATCTGGAGAGCCAGGCGGGCTGTGGTGCTGGGGGCGCCCGTGTGCTGTGCTGGGGAGTCCGGTGAGCTGGGCTGTGACGCTGGGGAGCCGTGTGGACAGGCTCTGCTGGGGAGTGGTTTGAACAGGGTCTGCTGGAGAGTCAGGCGGGCTGTGGTGCGGTGTGCTGGGTAGTGCTACTGGGGACCCGTGGAGAAAGGCTCTGCTGGGGAGCGGTTTGAAAAGGCTCTGCTGGAGAGCCAGGCGGGCTGTGGTGCTGGGGGGCCCCGTGTGCTTTGCTGGGCCCCCCCGTGTGCTGTACTGGGGAGCCCGGTGAGCTGGGCAGTGCTGCTGGTGAGCCGAGTGGACAGGCTCTGCTGGAGAGCCTGGCGGGCTGTGGTGCTGGGGGCCCCCGTGTGCTGTGCTGTGGAACCCGCTGAGCTGGGCAGTGCTGCTGGGGAGCCGTGCATACTGGCTCTTCTGGGGAGCTGTGTGAACAGGCCCGGCTGGAGAGCCAGCCAGGCTGTGGTGCTGGGGGCCCCCGTGTGCTGTGCTGGGGAGCCCGGTGAGCTGGGCTGGGGAACCCGGTGTGCTGGGCTGTGCTGCTGGTGAGCCCAGTGGACAGGCTCTGCTGGGGAGCGGTCTGAACATGCTCTGATGGAGAGCCAGGCGGGCTGTCATGCTGAGGGCCCCCGTGTGCTGTGCTGGGGAGCCCGGTGAACTGGGATGCGCAGCCCGGTGTGCTGGGCTGTGCTGCTGGGAAGCCGTGTAGACAAGCTCTGCTGGGGAGCGGTGTGAACAGGCTCTGATGGAGAGCCAGGCGGGCTGTGGTGCAGGGGAGCCCGGTGATCTGGGCTGGGGAGCCCGGTGTGCTGGGCTGTTCTGCTGGGGAGCTGTGTTGACAGGCTCTGCTTTGGAGCGGTGTGAACAGGCTCTGCTGGAGAGTCAGGCGGGCTGTGGTGCTGGGGGCCCCCGTGTGCTGTGCTGCGGAGCCCGTTTAGCTGGGATGTGGAGCCCGGTGTGCTGGGCTGTGGTGCTGGGGAGCACGGTTTGCTGGGCTGTGGTGCTAGGGAGCCGTGTAGACAGGCTCTGATGGAGAGCCAGGCGGGCTGTGGTGCTGGGGGGCCCCGTGTGCTGTGCTGGGGAGCCCGTTGAGTTGGGCTGGGGAGCCCGGTGTGCTGGGCTGTGGTGCTGGGGAGCCGTGTGGACAGGCTCTTCTGGGGAGAGGGTTGAACAGGTTCTGATGGAGAGCCAGGCGGGCTGTGGTGCTGGGGGGACCCGTGTGCTGTGCTGGGGAGCCCTGTGTGCTGGGCTGTGGTGCTGGGGAGCCGTGTGGACAGGCTCGGCTGGGGAGAGGGTTGAACAGGCTCTGATAGAGAGCCAGGCGGGCTGTGGTTCAGGGGAGCCCGGTGAGCTGTGGTGGGGGCCCCCGTGTGCTGTGCTGGGGAGCCGGGTGAGCATGCCTGGGGAGCCCGGTTTGCTTGGCTGTCGTGCTAGGGAGCCATGTGGACCGGCTCTGCTGGGGGAGTGGTTTGAACAGGCTCTGCTCGAGAGCCAGGCGGGCTGTGGTGCTGGGGGGCCCCGTGTGCAGTGCTGGAGAGCCCGGTTAGCTGGGCTGTGGTGCTGGGGATCCGTGTAGACAGGCTCTGCTGCGGAGCTTTGTGAACTGGCTCTGATGGAGAGCCAGGCGGGCTGTGATTCTGGGCGCCCCCGTGTGATTTGTGTAGTGGGCCCGGTGAGGTGGGCTGGGGAGCCCAGTGTTCTGGGCTGTGGTGCAGGGGAGCCGTGTGGACAGGCTCTGCTGGGGAGCGGTGTGAACAGGATTTGATGGAGAACTAGGCGGGCTGTAGTGCTGGGGGGGACCGTGTGCTGTCCTGGGGAGCCCGGTGAGCTGGGCTGGGGAGCCTGGTGTGCTGGGCTTTTGTGCTGGGGAGCCGTGTAGACAGGCTCTGCTGCCTACGGGTGTGAACAGGCTCTGATGGAGAGCCAGGCGGGGTGTGGTGCTGGGGGCCCCCGTGTGCTGTGCTCGGGAGCCCAGTGAGCTGGGCTTCGGAGCCCAGTGTGCTGGGTTTTGGTGCTGGGAAGCCGAGTGGAAAGGCTCTGCTGGGGAGAGGGTTGAACAGACTCTGATGGAGAGCCAGGCGGGCTGTTGTGCTGGGTAGCCCCGTGTGCTGTATTGGGGGGGCAAGTGTGCTGTGCTGGGGAGCCCGTTGAGTTGGGCTGGGGAACCCGGTGTGCTGGGCTTTGGTGCTGGGGAGCCGTGTGGACAGGCTCTGCTGAGGAGAGGGTTGAACAGGTTCTGATGGAGAGCCAGGCGTGCTGTGGTGCTGGGGGGCCCCGTGTGCTGTGCTGCGGAGCCCGGTGTGCTGGGCTGTCGTGCTTGGGAGCCGTGTGGACAGGCTCTGCTGCAGAGCGTTATGAACAGGCTCTGCTGGAGAGCCAGGCGGGCTGTGGTGCTGGGGGGCCCGTGTGCCTTGCTGGGGAGCCCGGTGACATCGGCTGGGGAGCCCGGTGTGCTGGGCTCTGCTGCTGGCGAGCCCTGTGGACAGGCTCTACTGGGGAGCAGTGTTAACACGCTCTGCTGGAGAGCCAGGCGGCCTGTGGTTCTGGGGGCCCCCGTGTCCAGTGCTGGGGAGCCCGGTAAGCAGGGCTGGGGAGTCCGGTAAGCTGGGCTGTGCTGCTGGGGAGCCGTGTAGACAGGCTGTGCTGGGGAGCGGTGTGAACAGTCTCTGCTGGGGAGCGGTGTGAACAGTCTCTGATTGAGAGCCAGGCGGGCTGTGGTGCTGGGGGGCCCGGTGTGCTGTTCTGGGGAGCCCGGTGTGCTGGGCTGTGGTGCTGGGGAGCCGTGTTGACAGGCTCTGCTGGGGAGCCGTGTGGACAGGCTCTGCTGGGGAGTGGTTTGAATAAGGTCTGCTGGATAGCCAGGCGGGCTGTGGTGGTGGGGGGCCCCGTGTGCTGTGCTGGGGATCCCGGTGAGGTGGGCTGGGGAGCCCGGTGTGCTTTGCTGTTGTGCTGGGGAGCCTCGTAGACAGGTTCTGCTGCGGAGCGGTGTGAACAGGATCTGCTGGTGAGCGGAGTGAACAGGCTCTGATGGAGAGTCAGGCGGGCTGTGGTGCTGGGGAGCCGTGTGGACAGGCTCTGCTGGGGAGTGGTGTGAATAAGGTCTGCTGGAGAGCCAGGCGGGCTGTGGTGGTGGGGGGCCCCGTGTGCTGTGCAGGGGAGCCCGTTGAGTTGGGCTGGGGAGCCCGGTATGCTGGGCTGTGCTGCTGGGGAGCCGTGTGGAAAGGATATTGCTGGGGAGTGGTTTGAAAAGGATCTGCTGGACAGCCAGGCGGGCTGTGGTGCTGGGGGGCCCGGTGTGCCGTGATCGGGAGCCCGGTGAATTGGGCTGGGGAGCCCGGTGTGCTGGGCTGTGGTGCTGCGGAGCCTTGTGGACAGGCTCTGCTTGGGAGCGGTGTGAACCGGCTCTGATGGAGAACCAGGCGGGCTGTGGTGCTGGGGCCCCCGGTGTGCTGTGATGGGGAGCCCGGTGAGCTGGGCTGGGGAGCCCGGTGTGCAGGGCTGTGGTGCTGGGGAGCCGTGTGGACAGGCTCTGCTGAGGAGAGTTTTGTATAGGCTCTGATGGAGAGCCAGGCTTGCTGTTGTTCTGGGGGCCCCCGTGTGCTGTGATGGGGAGCCCGGTGAGATGGGCTGGGGAGCCTGGTGTGCTGGGCTGTGCTGGTGGGGCGTCGTGTAGACAGGCTCTGCTGGGGAGCGGTGTGAAGAGGCTCTTATGGACAGCCAGGCGGGCTGTGGTGCTGGGGGGCCCCATGTGCTGTGCTGGGGAGCCCGGTGTGCTGGGCTGTGGTGCTGGGGAGCCGTGTGGACAGGCTCTGCTGGGGACTGGTTTGAACAGTCTCTGCTGGAGAGCCAGGCGGGCTGTGGTGCTGGGGAGCCGTGTGGACAGGCTGTGCTGGGGAGTGGTTTCAACAGGCTCTGCTGGAGAGCCAGGCAGGCTGTGGTGCTGGGGGGCCCCGTGTGCTGTGCTGGGGAGCCCGGTGAGCTGGGCTTTTGTGCTGTGGAGCCGTGTAGACAGCCTCTGCTGCCTACGGGTGTGAACAGGATCTGATGGAGAGCCAGGCGGGCTGTGGTGCTGGGGGCCCCCGTGTGCTGTGCTCAGGAGCCCGTTGAGCTTGGCTGGGAAGCCCTGTGTGCTGGGCTGTAGTGCTGGGGAGCAGTGTAGACAGGCTCTGCTGTGGATTGGTTTGAACACGCTCTGATGCAGAGCCAGGCAGGCTGTATTTCTGGGGGGCCCCGTGTGCTGTGTTGGGGAGGCCGGTGTGCTGGGCTGTGGTGCTGGTGAGCCGTGTGGACAGGCTGTGCTGGGGAGCCGTGTGAACAGGCTCTGATGGAGAGCCAGGCGGGCTGTGGTGCTGGGGGCACCGTGTTCTGTGGTGGGAAGCCCGGTGAGCTGGGCTGTGGAGCCCGGTGTGCTGGACCGTGCTGCTGGGGAGCGGTGTGAACAGGATCTGATGGAGAGCCAGGTGGGCTGTGGTGCTGGGGGGCCCCCGTTTGCTGTGCTGGGGACCCCGGTGAGCTGGGCGGAGGAGCCCGGTGTGCCGGGCTGTGGTGCTGGGGAGCCGTGTGGACAGGCTCTGCATGGGAGTGGTTTGAACTGGCTCTGATGGAGAGCCAGGCGTGCTGTTGTGCTTGGGGGCCCCGTGTGCTGTGCTGGGGAGCCCGGTGAGCTGGGCTTTTGTGCTGTGGAGCCGTGTAGACAGGCTCTGCTGCCGACGGGTGTGAACAGGCTCTAATGGAGAGCCAGGCGGGCTGTGCTGCTGGGGAGCCGTGTGGAAAGAATATTGCTTGGGAGAGGCTTGAAAAGGATCTGCTGGACAGCCAAGCGGGCTGTGGTGCGGGGGGCCCCCGTGTGCTGTGCTGGGGAGCCCTGTGAGCTGGGCTGGGGAGCCCGGTGTGCTTGGCTGTGGTGCTGGGGAGCCGTGTGGACAGGCTCTGCTGGGGAGCGCTGTGGACAGGCTCTGATGGAGAGCCAGACGGGCTGTGGTGCTGGGGGACCCCGTGTTCTGTGCTGGGGAGCCCGTTGTTTTGGGCTGGAGAGCCCGGTGTGCTGGGCTGTGGTGCTGGGGAGCCGTGTGGACAGGCTCTGCTGGGGAGCGGTGTGAACAGGCTCTGATGGAGAGTCAGGCGGGCTGTGGTGCTGGGGGCCCCCGTGTGCTGTGCTGGGGAGCCCGGTGAGCTGGGCTGGGGAGCCCGGTTTGCTGGGCTGTGCTGCTGGGGAGCCGTGTGGACAGGCTCTTCTGGGGAGCGGTGTGAACAGGCTCTGATGGAGAGCCACGCGGGCTGTGGTGCTGGGGGGCCCCGTGTGCTGTGCTGGGTAGCCCGTTGAGCTGGGCTGGGGAGCCCGGTATGCTGGGCTGTGCTGCTGGGGAGCCGTGTGGAAAGGATATTGCTGGGGAGTGGTTTGAAAAGGATCTGCTGGACAGCCAGGCGGGCTGTGGTGCTGGGGGGCCCGGTGTGCCGTGATCGGGAGCCCGGTGAATTGGGCTGGGGAGCCCGGTGTGCTGGGCTGTGGTGCTGCGGAGCCTACTGGACAGGCTCTGCTTGGGAGCTGTGTGAACCGGCTCTGATGGAGAACCAGGCGGGCTGTGGTGCTGGGGCCCCCGGTGTGCTGTGATGGGGAGCCCGGTGAGCTGGGCTGGGGAGCCCGGTGTGCAGGGCTGTGGTGCTGGGGAGCCGTGTAGACAGGCTCTGCTGAGGAGCAGTGTGGACAGGCTCTGATGGAGAGCCAGGCGGGCAGTGGTGCTGGGGGGACCCTTGTTCTGTCTTGAGGAGCCCGTTGAGCTGGGCTGGGGAGCCCGGTGTGCTGGGCTGTGGTGCTGGGGAGCCGTGTAGACAGGCTCTGCCGGGGACTGGTTTCAACAGGCTCTGCTGGAGAGCCAGGCGGGCTGTGGTGCTGGGGAGCCGTGTGGACAGGCTCTGCTGGGGAGTGGTTTGAACAGGATCTGCTGGAGAGCCAGGCAGGCTGTGGTGCTGGGGGGCCCCGTGTGCTGTGCTGGGGAGCCCTGTGAGCTGGGCTGGGGAGCCAAGTGTGCTGGGCTGTGGTGCTTGTGAGCCGTGTGGACAGGCTCTGCTGGGGAGTGGTTTGAACAGGCTCTGATGGAGAGCCAGGCGTGCTGTGGTGCTGGGGGGCCCCGTGTGCTGTGCTGGGGAGCCCGTTGAGCTGGGCTGGGGAGCCCGGTATGCTGGGCTGTGCTGCTGGGGAGCCGTGTGGAAAGGGTATTGCTGGGGAGTGGTTTGAAAAGGATCTGCTGGACAGCCAGGCGGGCTTTGGTGCTGGGGGGCCCGGTGTGCCGTGATCGGGAGCCCGGTGAGTTGGGCTGTGGAGCCCGGTGTGCTGGGCTGTGGTGCTGCGGAGCCTTGTGGACAGGCTCAGCTGGGGAGCGGTGTGAACAGGCTCTGATGGAGAACCAGGCGGGCTGTGGTGCTGGGGCCCCCGGTGTGCTGTGCTGGGGAGCCCGGTGAGCTGGGCTGGGGAGCCCGGTGTGCAGGGCTGTGGTGCTGGGGAGCCGTGTGGACAGGCTCTGCTGAGGAGTGGTGTGGACAGGCTCTGATGGAGAGCCAGGCGGGCAGTGGTGCTGGGGGGACCCTTGTTCTGTCTTGAGGAGCCCGTTGAGCTGGGCTGGGGAGCCCGGTGTGCTGGGCTGTGGTGCTGGGGAGCCGTG
>JAMOIN010001683.1:10000-55699 GCA_024666655.1 Dascyllus trimaculatus | reverse complement strand
TGGACCTGGTTCTGGTCTCGTCTGTGTGACCTGGACCAGGTTCCACGGTGTGGACCTGGTTCTGGTCTCGTCTGTGTGACCTGGACCAGGTTCCACGGTGTGGACCTGGTTCCGGTCTTGTCTGTGTGACCTGGACCAGGTTCCATGGTGTGGACCTGGTTCTGGTCTTGTCTGTGTGACCTGGACCAGGTTCCACGGTGTGGACCTGGTTCTGGTCTTGTCTGTGTGACCTGGACCAGGTTCCATGATGTGGACCTGGTTCTGGTCTTGTCTGTGTGACCTGGACCAGGTCCAGCCTCTTGTATCTCTTTGAAATCATGTAATCAGGACTTTGATTCAGCTTTTTACATTTGTACTGGATGTTTCAATAAAGCGTCTCCAACTCTGATCTGTCAGCTGGTTTCTACCTGGACGGACTCCGACAGGTGTGTCCAGGTCACTGCTGCACCCACACCTACACCCACCACTGGTTTACACCAGGTTAACACCAGTTTACACCAGTTTAAAACCAGTTTATGTCAGGGTGGGGGCTCAGGTTTGGACCCAAATGCAGACACTCTAAGGAGGCTGACAGGTAGGTGGAGAATTCAACAGAACTTTATTAACTAACACAGACTTGAACAAACTGAACAAAGGGAAAACCACCAAAACCTGACAACTACAAAATAATCAGGGGAACTTAAGGTGTAAACAAAAACACTAACCTAGACTAACAAATCATGAGGATAGAAACTAGACTAAAACTGAAACCACGCAGAATAAAGAAATAAACTCAGGAACTAAACTGAACCAAACCCCATAAAAAACTAGGGAATCTACTGATGACCAACAAAACTCTAAACAAATAACATCTGGGAGAAGCTAAGAGAACCACAGGTGAAAGAACTAAACTAACTAAACGGGGAGCTGGAAAACAGAATGATTAAACAGGACCAGGAGAACAGAACAGATAAACCAAACCTAATACGAAAACCAACGAATAACTCAGACTAACTAACAAAACGAGGACAAAGGAAAACTGGTGAAGTTAAACTAAGGCAGGACAAACAAAACGGTTCACTCACTAAACCAAACAAAAGGACGAACAGGGTCGGGGAAGAGCGGCGGGTACAGACGGGGTCCGGAGGGCCACTGTGAAGCAGAACCAGGTGGGGGGTTCAGGTTCAGGAGTAGTTCAGGGAGGGCAGACGAAAGACCAACCAGAGAACTGACAGAGGACAAGACAGCATCGTCTGTGACCGTCCACCGAGAGTCAGCAACCACAGGGTTAAATAGAGGTGGTGATTAGTCCCACGGCTGCCTTTAATTACCACAATTAAAAACAGGTGGAGACACGGTGATGGAGACAGACGGGGCAGGGTGGGGATCATGACAGTTTACCGCCAGTTTAACACCAGTTTAAAACCACTTTAACACCATTTACCACCAGTTTAACACCAGTTTAAAACCAGTTAAAAACCAGTTTATTATCAGTTTAAAACCAGTTTCATCCATCCAGGATGTAGACTGAGCCCAGTTTAAAACCAGTTTAAAACCAAGTTCATCCATCCAGGATGTAGACTGAGCCCAGCTCAGCCAAACACACACCTGACCCTGGAGGCCTGACCGTGGTTCCTGCCATGTGGATGTGTTTAGTGTGGTTGTGATCAGCTGTCTACCAGGAGCACATACATGTAAACCACATGTCAACATACTACACTATGTGGAAACTACACGCATGTCTGATCTACCTTAAATAGACCTCATCAGTCCTCCCTGACCGAGGCTGGGCCAGACCCCCTTCTGATGTGATGACATGCAAGAGTCCCTCTTAGGAGACCAGACTTGGAAGGACCACTTAGAGTCCTCCTTCTCTAGAGTCCTTCTTCCCATCCATCGTTAAGGTGAGTTGTTAGTTTACATGTGTTGTTAGTCAGAGGTGGTGGTCGTTAGTGTGCTGTTGGCCTACTAAATGCCTTTAGTAATAGCAAGGAGACTAGTCCTCCCTCACTAGTTTCCTAGCTCAAAAAAGGAGACTAGTGAGGGAGGACACCAAGACTCCTATGACTCCTCTGAAGGAGTTACTAGAAGGAGACTAGTGAGGGAGGACACCAAGACTCCTATGACTCCTCTGAAGGAGTTACTAGAAGGAGACTAGTGAGGGAGGACACCAAGACTCCTATGACTCCTCTGAAGGAGTTAGAAGAAGGAGACTAGTGAGGGAGGACACCAAGACTCCTATGACTCCTCTGAAGGAGTTAGAAGAAGGAGACTAGTGAGGGAGGCCACCAAGACTCCTATGACTCCTCTGAAGGAGTTAGAAGAAGGAGACTAGTGAGGGAGGACACCAAGACTCCTATGACTCCTCTGAAGGAGATACAAGAAGGAGACTAGTGAGGGAGGACACCAAGACACCTATGACTCCTCTGAAGGAGTTAGAAGGAGACTAGTGAGGGAGGACACCAAGACTCCTATGACTCCTCTGAAGGAGTTAGAAGAAGGAGACTAGTGAGGGAGGCCACCAATACTCCTATGACTCCTCTGAAGGAGTTAGAAGAAGGAGACTAGTGAGGGAGGACACCAAGACTCCTATGACTCCTCTGAAGGAGTTAGAAGAAGGAGACTAGAGAGGGAGGCCACCAAGACTCCTATGACTCCTCTGAAGGAGTTAGAAGAAGGAGACTAGTGAGGGAGGACACCAAGACTCCTATGACTCCTCTGAAGGAGTTAGAAGAAGGAGACTAGTGAGGGAGGCCACCAAAACTCCTATGACTCCTCTGAAGGAGATACAAGAAGGAGACTAGTGAGGGAGGACACCAAGACTCCTATGACTCCTCTGAAGGAGTTAGAAGAAGGAGACTAGTGAGGGAGGCCACCAAGACTCCTATGACTCCTCTGAAGGAGTTAGAAGTAGGAGACTAGTGAGGGAGGACACCAAGACTCCTATGACTCCTCTGAAGGAGTTAGAAGGAGACTAGTGAGGGAGGTCACCAAGACTCCTATGACTCCTCTAAAGGAGTTAGAAGAAGGAGACTAGTGAGGGAGGACACCAAGACTCCTATGACTCCTCTGAAGGAGTTAGAAGAAGGAGACTAGTGAGGGAGGCCACCAAGACTCCTGTGACTCCTCTGAAGGAGTTAGAAGAAGGAGACTAGTGAGGGAGGACACCAAGACTCCTATGACTCCTCTGAAGGAGTTAGAAGAAGGAGACTAGTGAGGGAGGACACCAAGACTCCTATGACTCCTCTGAAGGAGTTAGAAGAAGGAGACTAGTGAGGGAGGACACCAAGACTCCTATGACTCCTCTGAAGGAGTTAGAGAAGGAGACTAGTGAGGGAGGACACCAAGACTCCTATGACTCCTCTGAAGGAGTTAGAAGAAGGAGATTAGAGAGGCAGGACACCAAGACTCCTATGACTCCTCTGAAGGAGTTAGAAGAAGGAGACTAGTGAGGGAGGACACCAAGACTCCTATGACTCCTCTGAAGGAGTTAGAAGAAGGAGACAAGAGAGGGAGGACACCAAGACTCCTATGACTCCTCTGAAGGAGTTAGAAAAGGAGACTAGTGAGGGAGGCCACCAAGACTCCTATGACTCCTCTGAAGGAGTTAGAAGAAGGAGACTAGTGAGGGAGGCCACCAAGACTCCTATGACTCCTCTGAAGGAGATACAAGAAGGAGACTAGTGAGGGAGGCCACCACTCAGGCTCTCTGAAGGTTTAAAGAGGAGACTAGTGAGGGGCCTATGACTCCTCTGAAGGAGTTAGAAGAAGGAGACTAGTGAGGAGGACTATCAAGACTCCTCTATGACTCCTCTGAAGGAGTTAGAAGAAGGAGACTAGTGAGGAGGACACCAAGACTCCTATGACTCCTCTGAAGGAGTTAGAAGAAGGAGACTAGTGAGGAGGACACACCATGACTCCTCTGAAGGAGTTAGAAGAAGGAGACTAGTGAGGGAGGCCACCAAGACTATGACTCCTCTGAAGGAGTTAAAGAAGGAGACTAGTGAGGGAGGACACCAAGACTCCTATGACTCCTCTGAAGGAGTTAGAAGAAGGAGACTAGTGAGGGAGGCCACCAAGACTCCTATGACTCCTCTGAAGGAGTTAGAAGAAGGAGACTAGTGAGGGAGGACACCAAGACTCCTATGACTCCTCTGAAGGAGTTAGAAGAAGGAGACTAGTGAGGGAGGACACCAAGACTCCTATGACTCCTCTGAAGGAGTTAGAAGAAGGAGACTAGTGAGGGAGGCCACCAAGACTCCTATGACTCCTCTGAAGGAGTTAGAAGAAGGAGACTAGTGAGGGAGGACACCAAGACTCCTATGACTCCTCTGAAGGAGTTAGAAGAAGGAGACTAGTGAGGGAGGACACCAAGACTCCTATGACTCCTCTGAAGGAGTTAGAAGAAGGAGACTAGTGAGGGAGGACACCAAGACTCCTATGACTCCTCTGAAGGAGTTAGAAGAAGGAGACTAGTGAGGGAGGCCACCAAGACTCCTATGACTCCTCTGAAGGAGTTAGAAGAAGGAGACTAGTGAGGGAGGACACCAAGACTCCTATGACTCCTCTGAAGGAGTTAGTAGAAGGAGACTAGTGAGGGAGGACACCAAGACTCCTATGACTCCTCTGAAGGAGATACAAGAAGGAGACTAGTGAGGGAGGCCACCAAGACTCCTATGACTCCTCTGAAGGAGGTCCCATCAGGCTCCTCCTTCCCTCCTGTTCCTCCTTTCATCATTGACTCGTCCTCAGTCTAATCTGATCAAATCAATCAGCTCTGATTGATTTCAGGGTTCAGATCCTCCAGAAACAGTTTACATCCGTTGCCCAGATGTTTCCATGGAGACAGTGACATCACACTCAGACTGGTTCTGAGTCACTGTGGAAAAGTCTAAAGTAGTTCTGGATGAGTTTTAAATCCCTGTTTGTATCTTCCTGAACATGTTCTGAGGATCGGAGTCACTTTGGATGTGTTTAATGTCGTCCTCTGTCTGACCTGGTCTCAGTCCCACCTCACTGAGGAGGCAACAGGAGGCCAAAGGGCAGCACCTGAGTGGAGTTCACCTGGAGACAAAGAGTGACGGCTCACCTTTCAGAGAGGAGAGTCTGAGGTCTGAGGTCCAAGCCAAGAAAGAACGATGATGTGGTGACATGAAGAGAATCAATAACAAACAATAATCTAATGTGGGAACGTTGTTTATTGTTCTACTTGATGGATCAAGCTGTCAATCAAATGGCTGTGGGCGGGTCTTTATACCTGATCACATGATTCCTGACAGTAGTAGCTCTGATTGGCTCTTAGTGCAGGTAACAGGAAGTGGTGTCACAGACAGGAAGTGGCATCACAGACAGGAAGTAGACGTGTGCATGTCCATTCACCTGAACTAAAAGAGGGAAAGTTAAAAACATCAGAGGTGGAAGAGTTCAGAAGACGTGTTCATCAAGAGTTCTTAGAGCTGCTCGGTACCTGGAGGAGGACTTTAAACGGACTGTTTTCAGGTTGGAGGTCGAGGTCCTGGAGAGTCTGGGAGAAACATCTGCTCTGATGTGGATGAAGCTGTGTGGTGAAACCTGGAGGAGCTGAGGGCCTCATCCCCAGCATTAATACGATCCAGACATGCTGTCAGTCAACATCACGATCAATAACCAGCCAATACAGTAGAAACAACAGCAGGACGAGGACATCACACGTCTGCACCGTCTCTTCACAAACAACTCATCCTTTGGACATTTAAAGAACCGATTCAATACAGGAAACAACAACATGTCAAGTAAATCTAGATAAAGAACTCTGTCAAAACAAAAATGGGAATAATCAATAACCTCCTCACACCATCCCCATTAATCAAACACACTGCAAACATAGGAACAACTCTCTAAATCTAACAGGATCTTATCTTCATTTGACCTCAACATTAACCCCCATAGAACCTTCTGGACTCATATCTGCCAGTAAACCTTCCAAATGAGCCAAAGTATCAACAAATCATCCAGGACGAGGTTCTACACCGGACACATCTAACAGGCCATAAGATGAACACAATGGGACTCATCAGCCCACAGTGCTGCTCAGTTCACCAACCCCCCATACATGAAGACCACCTCCACCCCCCTGTTCAGACCCTCTGGAAGACCTGATCTGTTTGACTCAACATTCCACTTTGTCCATCCGTCTGTGTTCTGGGTGATCAGTCTGATTGAACAGCCCCCAGCAACACGTCCCTACTAGTAGTTATCACCAAGAAAAGTGTCCTCCTCAGCTGGAAACCAGACATCTGCTCTCCAAGCAGCAACGCTTAAAGCTCCTGTCACAGCAAATATCTGACAAGCAAAATAAGAAAACACAAGATTCAATAAAACATTCTCCTATTTCATCTAAATGTCACCTCGTTCCTCAGATCATGTCTATATTAGAATCTCACCTCTTTTTATACAGTTAAATAAAAGGAACCAGGATCTCGTTCTCCATCTCTGACTGTGGATCCAGAATCAGGACTGGTCTTTCTCTGAACCTGGATCAGGCTGAGGTGGAATCAGTGTTTGTAGAGCTTTAAGAGCCTTGTTATTGGTGTTATCTCCTGTCCAGCTGACTGCATCATCACATACTTTAATGGCTGCTTGTCCACTTCACTGGGTTTGATGAAGGAAAGCTTCCTTATACTTCAGGAGGCTTCAACATAAACCTCCAAGCATCATTCAGAGACCCTTAGTGGGGCTTTCTCACAGTTCTTCAGCTCATTTTTCCTTCTCATTCATCAGTTTAGACGAGTTGATGGGAACTCAGTGACTCTGATCACATGTTAACTGACTCTCTGGATGAAGGGATCAAATCTGGGCTTTGAGTTCACATCTGTCACATCATTTCCACATATTCCAGAGCAAAACCTAACAGGCAGAAACACACTAAAGAACAATGAGCAGGTCAGATATGTGTAAATTTAAAGAGATGCTCTCCGTCCTGGAATGATGGAGCAGGTGTGAAGCTGCCCTCCAGCTGATGGAGGTCATGTAGAAACAGCAGCCAACACAAGTTCTGGATTCAGCTCAGAGGAAAAGTGGTGTGATGAATGAAACAGACTGAGAAGTGCAGTGTTTAGTGGTGGTGTGTTCTTTCCCCACAGTGTTGAAGCTGTTGGAAGCTGAATATTTACAATAAACACACAGTGAACAGTCGTTTCATCCAGAATGGTTGGTTCTGACCAGTCCAGCTCCAGAGCTAACGTTAGTCTGATGGAGGCTGCCGGTCCTCCGACCACACTGGAGGAGGTCCGGTCCTCCGACCACACTGGAGGAGGTCCGGTCCTCCGACCACACTGGAGGAGGTCCGGTCCTCCGACCACACTGGAGGAGGTCTGGTCCTCCGACCACACTGGAGGAGGTCCGGTCCTCCGACCACACTGGAGGAGGTCCGGTCCTCCGACCACACTGGAGGAGGTCCGGTCCTCCGACCACACTGGAAGAGGTCTGGTCCTCCGACCACACTGGAGGAGGTCTGGTCCTCCGACCACACTGGAGGAGGTCTGGTCCTCCGACCACACTGGAGGAGGTCCGGTCCTCCGACCACACTGGAAGAGGTCTGGTCCTCCGACCACACTGGAGGAGGTCCGGTCCTCCGACCACACTGGAGGAGGTCCGGTCCTCCGACCACACTGGAAGAGGTCCGGTCCTCCGACCACACTGGAAGAGGTCTGGTCCTCCGACCACACTGGAGGAGGTCCGGTCCTCCGACCACACTGGAGGAGGTCCGGTCCTCCGACCACACTGGAGGAGGTCCGGTCCTCCGACCACACTGGAGGAGGTCTGGACTCTAGTCTTGGGCTTTGTTCTTCAGACTCCAGGCCTCAGCTCACCATCAAATCCTGGACCTGGTCTGGACAAAACAGGACCATGTAATCAGTGCAGCTGATCTCTGTCACTATTAAATCTACTAGTTTCCATGAACATGATCAACTTTAAACACTGCAACATATAATTCATCATTAAAACACAAAACAATTCATCATCAGTTCATTGAGAATCAATCAGAGACTGGAACAGACGTCAGTAATAAATTAGTTCAATGCTAAAATCATTTCACTTCACTGATCATTTCATTAGCATAACGGTTTAAATCATTTAATTACAAGCAACACTGAATAAATACAGCACCGTTACCAGTGGTCTTTAACACAGTGGGACCAGTATAACCAGTATAACCAGTATAACCAGTATAACCAGCACCAGACTGGTTCACAACATGAAGCAGCAAACACCTGCAGCAGCCCTAACAGTGTATCTGGATGGATCCATGGTTCTACCAGAACGTTTCTCCACCATCAGTAGAACCTGAGGTGCTGACGTTGGACCAGACCAGGTTCCAGACCAGGTTCCAGACCAGGTTCCAGACCAGGGTCCAGACCAGGGTCCAGACCAGGGTCCAGACCAGGTTCTGGTGACTGATGACTCAGCAGCTGCTCTGCTTCTGATTGGCTGCTCGGCCAGAAGTGGAAGTAAACAGTGGGGCCTCGGTGCTGCGTTCAGGTGCTGCAGGAAAACTCAGCGTCAGAGGAGCCATGCAGTGAAGTCCTGGTTCCTCAGAGACGCCTGAAGGCATCATGTGGTGGGACCGGTTTGTGGACAGAGACTGGAACCTGGATCCAGTCAGTCCACTGGGTTCAGGGCTTCTTACCTGTCCAGGTGAGCCCACCTGAATCAAAGCTGATCATTGGAGCTGCTTGACACTGAACCAGGATGATTATTGATCATTGATCAGCTGGTGGCTCCATGTGTTCATGTAGACAGTAGAAGAGCAGCAGAGTCCTGATCCATGAAGCAGCTGTTGCTAGAACGTGTTCTGATGGATCTTCAGTGGGTTCAGTTCTGCTGGGGGGTTCTGGAGGACTACATGTGTCTCCTGCAGTCTCCAACAGGTCCTCATTCTAACTGTGCAGTAGATCAGGTCTGTGAAGGACCTGTGGGTCCAGACTGGTCCTGAAGGTCTCCAGAACAGCGTGAGGAACCCAGCTGCTGCTGTCAGACTCCTTCAGACACATGGAACTCTGAGTTCTAGTGATGGACGGAGTTCTGCTGAGGAAACATGTGGAGCTCAGCTGGAGGCTGCTCTGACAGCGTCTGCCCGGTAACTGCTGACTCTGCTCTGTGATTGGTGCTCTGGGACTCAGAGCTGCTGCTGCTCTTTGACTCCCTTTGAGTTGGTCCACTTCAGATCCACAGTTCAACAGTCACACTGCTGCTGATCACCATGAAGCTGCTCCTCATCCTCTGCTGGGTCCTCGGGGTCTCTGCTGACGGTGAGTCTAAGAGCAACAAACAAGCTGTTTACAGACAGGACTGATCAACAAACAAGCTGTTTACAGACAGGACTGATCAACAAACAAGCTGTTTACAGACAGGACTGATCAACAAACAAGCTGTTTACAGACAGGACTGATCAACAAACAAGCTGTTTACAGACAGGACTGATCAACAAACAAACTGTTTACAGACAGGACTGATCAATAAACTGTTTACAGACAGGACTGATCAACAAACAAGCTGTTTACAGACAGGACTGATCAACAAACAAACTGTTTACAGACAGGACTGGTCAACAAACAAGCTGTTTACAGACAGGACTGATCAACAAACAAACTGTTTACAGACAGGACTGATCAACAAACAAACTGTTTACAGACAGGACTGATCAACAAACTGTTTACAGACAGGACTGATCAATAAACTGTTTACAGACAGGACTGATCAACAAACAAGCTGTTGACAGACAGGACTGATCAATAAACAAGCTGCTTACAGACAGGACTGATCAACAAACTGTTTACAGACAGGACTGATCAATAAACTGTTTACAGACAGGACTGATCAATAAACAAACTATTTACAGACAGGACTGATCAACAAACAAGCTGTTTACAGACAGGACTGGTCAACAAACAAGCTGTTTACAGACAGGACTGATCAACAAACAAACTGTTTACAGACAGGACTGATCAACAAACAAGCTGTTTACAGACAGGACTGATCAACAAACAAACTGTTTACAGACAGGACTGATCAACAAACAAGCTGTTGACAGACAGGACTGATCAATAAACAAACTATTTACAGACAGGACTGATCAATAAACAAGCTGCTTACAGGCAGGACTGATCAACAGACAAGCTGTTTACAGACAGGACTGATCAACAAACAAGCTGTTTACAGACAGGAATGATCAACAAACAAACTGTTTACAGACAGGACTGATCAATAAACTGTTTACAGACAGGACTGATCAATAAACAAACTGTTTACAGACAGGACTCATCAATAAACAAGCTGCTTACAGACAGGACTGATCAATAAACAAGCTGCTTACAGACAGGACTGATCAACAAACTGTTTACAGACAGGACTGATCAATAAACTGTTTACAGACAGGACTGATCAACAACCAAACTGTTTACAGACAGGACTGATCAACAAAAAAACTGTTTACAGACAGGACTGATCAACAAACAAGCTGTTTACAGACAGGACTGATCAATAAACAAACTGTTTACAGACAGGACTGATCAACAAACAAGCTGTTTACAGACAGGACTGATCAATAAACAAACTGTTTACAGACAGGACTGATCAATAAACAAGCTGCTTACAGACAGGACTGATCAATAAACTGTTTACAGACAGGACTGATCAACAAACTGTTTACAGACAGGACTGATCAATAAACTGTTTACAGACAGGACTGATCAATAAACAAACTGTTTACAGACAGGACTGATCAACAAACAAACTGTTTACAGACAGGACTGATCAATAAACTGTTTACAGACAGGACTGATCAACAAACAAGCTGTTTACAGACAGGACTGATCAATAAACAAACTATTTACAGACAGGACTGGTCAACAAACAAGCTGTTTACAGACAGGACTGATCAACAAACTGTTTACAGACAGGACTGATCAACAAACAAGCTGTTTACAGACAGGACTGATCAACAAACAAGCTGTTTACAGACAGGACTGATCAACAAACAAGCTGTTTACAGACAGGACTGATCAATAAACAAACTATTTACAGACAGGACTGGTCAACAAACAAGCTGTTTACAGACAGGACTGATCAACAAACTGTTTACAGACAGGACTGATCAACAAACAAGCTGTTTACAGACAGGACTGATCAACAAACAAGCTGTTTACAGACAGGACTGGTCAACAAACAAGCTGTTTACAGACAGGACTGATCAACAAGCTGTTTACAGACAGGACTGATCAACAAACAAGCTGTTTACAGACAGGACTGATCAACAAACAAACTGTTTACAGACAGGACTGGTCAACAAACAAACTGTTTACAGACAGGACTGATCAACAAACAAACTGTTTACAGACAGGACTGAACAATAAACAAGCTGCTTACAGACAGGACTGATCAACAAACTGTTTACAGACAGGACTGATCAATAAACTGTTTACAGACAGGACTGATCAATAAACAAACTATTTACAGACAGGACTGATCAACAAACAAGCTGTTTACAGACAGGACTGATCAATAAACAAACTATTTACAGACAGGACTGATCAACAAACAAGCTGTTTACAGACAGGACTGGTCAACAAACAAGCTGTTTGCAGACAGGACTGATCAACAAACAAGCTGTTTACAGACAGGACTGATCAATAAACTGTTTACAGACAGGACTGATCAACAAACTGTTTACAAACAGGACTGATCAACAAACAAGCTGTTTACAGACAGGACTGATCAATAAACAAGCTGTTTACAGACATGACTGATCAATAAACTGTTTACAGACAGGACTGGTCAACAAACAAGCTGTTTACAGACAGGACTGATCAACAAACAAGCTGTTTACAGACAGGACTGATCAACAAACAAGCTGTTTACAGACAGGAATGATCAACAAACAAGCTGTTTACAGACAGGACTGATCAACAAACTGTTTACAAACAGGACTGATCAACAAACAAGCTGTTTACAGACAGGACTGATCAACAAACAAACTGTTTACAGACAGGACTGATCAATAAACTGTTTACAGACAGGACTGATCAACAAACAAGCTGTTTACAGACAGGACTGATCAATAAACAAACTATTTACAGACAGGACTGGTCAACAAACAAGCTGTTTACAGACAGGACTGATCAACAAACTGTTTACAGACAGGACTGATCAACAAACAAGCTGTTTACAGACAGGACTGATCAACAAACAAGCTGTTTACAGACAGGACTGATCAACAAACAAGCTGTTTACAGACAGGACTGATCAATAAACAAACTATTTACAGACAGGACTGGTCAACAAACAAGCTGTTTACAGACAGGACTGATCAACAAACAAGCTGTTTACAGACAGGACTGATCAACAAACAAGCTGTTTACAGACAGGACTGGTCAACAAACAAGCTGTTTACAGACAGGACTGATCAACAAGCTGTTTACAGACAGGACTGATCAACAAACAAGCTGTTTACAGACAGGACTGATCAACAAACAAACTGTTTACAGACAGGACTGGTCAACAAACAAACTGTTTACAGACAGGACTGATCAACAAACAAACTGTTTACAGACAGGACTGAACAATAAACAAGCTGCTTACAGACAGGACTGATCAACAAACTGTTTACAGACAGGACTGATCAATAAACTGTTTACAGACAGGACTGATCAATAAACAAACTATTTACAGACAGGACTGATCAACAAACAAGCTGTTTACAGACAGGACTGGTCAACAAACAAGCTGTTTGCAGACAGGACTGATCAACAAACAAACTGTTTACAGACAGGACTGATCAATAAACTGTTTACAGACAGGACTGATCAACAAACAAACTGTTTACAGACAGGACTGATCAACAAACTGTTTACAGACAGGACTGATCAACAAACAAGCTGTTTACAGACAGGACTGATCAACAAACAAGCTGTTTACAGACAGGACTGATCAATAAACTGTTTACAGACAGGACTGATCAACAAACTGTTTACAAACAGGACTGATCAACAAACAAGCTGTTTACAGACAGGACTGATCAATAAACAAGCTGTTTACAGACATGACTGATCAATAAACTGTTTACAGACAGGACTGGTCAACAAACAAGCTGTTTACAGACAGGACTGATCAACAAACAAGCTGTTTACAGACAGGACTGATCAACAAACAAGCTGTTTACAGACAGGAATGATCAACAAACAAGCTGTTTACAGACAGGACTGATCAACAAACTGTTTACAAACAGGACTGATCAACAAACAAGCTGTTTACAGACAGGACTGATCAACAAACAAACTGTTTACAGACAGGACTGATCAATAAACTGTTTACAGACAGGACTGATCAACAAACAAGCTGTTTACAGACAGGACTGATCAATAAACAAACTATTTACAGACAGGACTGGTCAACAAACTGTTTACAGACAGGACTGATCAATAAACTGTTTACAGACAGGACTGATCAATAAACAAACTATTTACAGACAGGACTGATCAACAAACAAGCTGTTTACAGACAGGACTGATCAATAAACAAACTATTTACAGACAGGACTGATCAACAAACAAGCTGTTTACAGACAGGACTGGTCAACAAACAAGCTGTTTGCAGACAGGACTGATCAACAAACAAGCTGTTTACAGACAGGACTGATCAATAAACTGTTTACAGACAGGACTGATCAACAAACTGTTTACAAACAGGACTGATCAACAAACAAGCTGTTTACAGACAGGACTGATCAATAAACAAGCTGTTTACAGACATGACTGATCAATAAACTGTTTACAGACAGGACTGGTCAACAAACAAGCTGTTTACAGACAGGACTGATCAACAAACAAGCTGTTTACAGACAGGACTGATCAACAAACAAGCTGTTTACAGACAGGAATGATCAACAAACAAGCTGTTTACAGACAGGACTGATCAACAAACTGTTTACAAACAGGACTGATCAACAAACAAGCTGTTTACAGACAGGACTGATCAACAAACAAGGTGTTTACAGACAGGACTGATCAACAAACTGTTTACAGACAGGACTGATCAATAAACTGTTTACAGACAGGACTGATCAACAAACTGTTTACAGACAGGACTGATCAACAAACTGTTTACAGAAAGGACTGATCAATAAACTGTTTACAGACAGGACTGATCAACAAACAAGCTGTTTACAGACAGGACTGATCAACAAACAAGCTGTTTACAGACAGGACTGATCAATAAACTGTTTACAGACAGGACAGATCAACAAACAAACTGTTTACAGACAGGACTGATCAACAAACAAACTGTTTACAGACAGGACTGATCAACAAACAAGCTGTTTACAGACAGGACTGATCAACAAACAAGCTGTTTACAGACAGGACTGATCAACAAACAAACTGTTTACAGACAGGACTGATCAACAAGCTGTTTACAGACAGGACTGATCAATAAACTGTTTACAGACAGGACTGATCAACAAACAAACTGTTTACAGACAGGACTGATCAACAAACAAGCTGTTTACAGACAGGACTGATCAACAAACAAGCTGTTTACAGACAGGACTGATCAACAAACAAGCTGTTTACAGACAGGACTGATCAACAAACAAGCTGTTTACAGACAGGACTGATCAACAAACAAGCTGTTTACAGACAGGACTGATCAATAAACATGCTGTTTACAGACAGGACTGATCAATAAACAAACTGTTTATAGACAGGACTGATCAACAAACAAGCTGTTTACAGACAGGACTGATCAATAAACTGTTTACAGACAGGACTGATCAACAAACAAGCTGTTTACAGACAGGACTGATCAACAAACTGTTTACAGACAGGACTGATCAATAAACAAGCTGTTTACAGACAGGACTGATCAACAAACTGTTTACAGACAGGACTGATCAACAAACTGTTTACAGACAGGACTGATCAACAAACAAACTGTTTACAGACAGGACTGATCAACAAACAAGCTGTTTACAGACAGGACTGATCAACAAACAAACTGTTTACAGACAGGACTGATCAACAAACAAACTGTTTACAGACAGGACTGATCAACAAACAAGCTGTTTACAGACAGGACTGATCAATAAACAAACTGTTTACAGACAGGACTGATCAACAAACAAGCTGTTTACAGACTGGACTGATCAATAAACAAACTGTTTACAGACAGGACTGATCAATAAACAAGCTGTTTACAGACAGGACTGATCAACAAACAAACTGTTTACAGACAGGACTGATCAACAAACAAGCTGTTTACAGACAGGACTGATCAACAAACAAGCTGTTTACAGACAGGACTGATCAACAAACTGTTTACAGACAGGACTGATCAACAAACAAGCTGTTTACAGACAGGACTGATCAACAAACAAACTGTTTACAGACAGGACTGATCAATAAACTGTTTACAGACAGGACTGATCAACAAACAAGCTGTTTACAGACAGGACTGGTCAATAAACAAACTGTTTACAGACAGGACTGATCAACAAACTGTTTACAGGCAGGACTGATCAACAAACAAGCTGTTTACAGACAGGACTGATCAACAAACAAGCTGTTTACAGACAGGACTGATCAACAAACAAACTGTTTACAGACAGGACTGATCAATAAACTGTTTACAGACAGGACTGATCAACAAACAAACTGTTTACAGACAGGACTGATCAACAAACAAACTGTTTACAAACAGGACTGATCAATAAACTGTTTACAGACAGGACTGATCAACAAACAAGCTGTTTACAGACAGGACTGATCAACAAACAAACTGTTTACAGACAGGACTGATCAACAAACAAGCTGTTTACAGACAGGACTGATCAACAAACAAACTGTTTACAGACAGGACTGATCAATAAACAAACTGTTTACAAACAGGACTGATCAACAAACTGTTTACAGGCAGGACTGATCAACAAACAAGCTGTTTACAGACAGGACTGATCAACAAACAAGCTGTTTACAGACAGGACTGATCAACAAACAAACTGTTTACAGACAGGACTGATCAATAAACAAACTGTTTACAAACAGGACTGATCAACAAACTGTTTACAGGCAGGACTGATCAACAAACAAGCTGTTTACAGACAGGACTGATCAACAAACAAACTGTTTACAGACAGGACTGATCAATAAACAAACTGTTTACAGACAGGACTGATCAACAAACTGTTTACAGGCAGGACTGATCAACAAACAAGCTATTTACAGACAGGACTGATCAACAAACAAGCTGTTTACAGACAGGACTGATCAACAAACAAACTGTTTACAGACAGGACTGATCAATAAACTGTTTACAGACAGGACTGATCAACAAACAAACTGTTTACAGACAGGACTGATCAACAAACAAACTGTTTACAAACAGGACTGATCAATAAACTGTTTACAGACAGGACTGATCAACAAACAAGCTGTTTACAGACAGGACTGATCAACAAACAAACTGTTTACAAACAGGACTGATCAATAAACAAGCTGTTTACAGACAGGACTGATCAATAAACAAGCTGTTTACAAACAGGAATGATCAATAAACTGTTTACAGACAGGACTGATCAACAAACAAACTGTTTACAGACAGGACTGATCAATAAACTGTTTACAGACAGGACTGATCAACAAACAAACTGTTTACAGACAGGACTGATCAACAAACAAACTGTTTACAAACAGGACTGATCAACAAACAAACTGTTTACAGACAGGACTGATCAACAAACAAGCTGTTTACAGACAGGACTGATCAACAAACAAACTGTTTACAAACAGGACTGATCAATAAACTGTTTACAGACAGGACTGATCAACAAACAAACTGTTTACAAACAGGACTGATCAATAAACAAGCTGTTTACAGACAGGACTGATCAACAAACAAGCTGTTTACAGACAGGACTGATCAATAAACAAGCTGTTTACAAACAGGAATGATCAATAAACTGTTTACAGACAGGACTGATCAATAAACTGTTTACAGACAGGACTGATCAATAAACTGTTTACAGACAGGACTGATCAATAAACAAACTGTTTACAGACAGGACTGATCAACAAACAAACTGTTTACAAACAGGACTGATCAATAAACTGTTTACAGACAGGACTGATCAACAAACAAACTGTGTTCCATCAGATCAATAATCAGTTTCTTCTTCATTTTCAGGTCAACATGATGATCTTGCTATCACTGGATGTTCAGACTCTGATGGAGAGGAGATGTATTCTCTGGATGGAGAAGAGAAGTGGTTCGCTGACTTCATCAATCAGAAAGGAGTCCAGCCTCTTCCAGACTTCATCGGCAGCTTTAGGTTCCAGGAAGGAGTTTATGAATCAGCTGTGGCTGGTCAACAGCTCTGCAGACAGAACCTGAACACTCTTCGTTCAGCGCTGAAGGACCTCCCTCTGGAGAAAGGTGAGGACCAACAGCACTTCCTCCTGGTCTCCTTGACTTGTGTTTCATCCTGATGAGGTGATTCAGGTGGAAAAGTCCAGCTGTGATGAATCCAGTCTGATGAAACCATCGTCCAGATCAACTCCAGTGAACAGATGGAACATGGACATGGTCCAGGTTGGATCCAGACCATCAGAGGAACACAGGTCATCTAGACTCTGGTCCAAGGTGTTCTGAAGGATCTACCTCCATCAGATCAAACAGCTGAAGTTCATGAGGTCAACATTTAGGATCTGAGAGCTGCTTCAGCCCTCAGAGACTCCATCAGACCCTTTATCCAGAGGTGGTCCATGGATGGACATCAGCTGGTAGATAGGACAACATCTGGAAGATGATCAGTGACTCAGTGTCTCATTAGACCTTTATCCAGAGGTGGTCCATGGATGGACATCAGCTGGTAGATAGAACAACATCTGGAAGATGATCAGTGACTCAGTGTCTCATTAGACCTTTATCCAGAGGTGGTCCATGGAGGAACATCAGCTGGTAGATAGGACAACATCTGGAAGATGATCAGTGACTCAGTGTCTCATTAGACCTTTATCCAGAGGTGGTCCATGGATGGACATCAGCTGGATGTAGACAGACCAGTGTGTAGATGTCCCTCACACATGGACAACCATACAGCTGCCAGGTATGAAGGAGATCAGAGAAGCTGTTGTTGAGGAACTCAAAGAACTGAGACTCCTTCAGGGAGATGTTTAGAGCTCCACTGGACCTGGACCTGGTGGACAAAGACCTCAAAGGTTCATCCTTGGTTTGGTTCCACTGAGAACATGTTTGTTCAGTCATCTGATAGTAACCATAGTAACCAGGTAGACGCTCTGGAGCCTGGTAGGACTTCAGGTCTCTTTAGATCTTCATGATAAAAGGTTCCACTGAAGTTAACTGAGTTTATTACTGACCTGGTATCATCTGACCAGACTCTGTCTGATGCTTCTGTGTTCCAGATCCTCCTTCCAGCCTGATCATCTACAACGACGACGACGTGGAGCTGGGAGAGAAGAACCATCTGATCTGTCATGTCTCTGGTTTCTACCCGGCTCCTGTCAAAGTCTTCTGGACCAAGAACGGAGAGAACGTGACCCAAGGAACCAGCATCAACGTTCCCTTCCCCAACAAAGACGGTTCCTTCACCCAGATCTCCAGACTGGAGTTCATCCCACAGCAGGGAGACATCTACAGCTGTTCAGTGGAACATCTGGCCCTGAACCAGCCGCTGACCAGGATGTGGGGTAAGAAGCTCTATTTAAACACCTGAAGATACACAGCTGTTCACAGAGACCTGATCCAGATGTTCAGCTTCACTGTGTCCAGATGTTCCATGTCTCTGTGTCCAGATGTTTCATGCCTCTGTGTCTCTGTATCCAGATGTTTCATGTCTCTGTATCCAGATGTTCCATGTCTCTGTATCCAGATGTTTCATGTCTCTGTATCCAGATGTTCCATGTCTCTGTGTCCAGATGTTTCATGTCTCTGTATCCAGATGTTCCATGTTTCTGTATCCAGATGTATCATGTCTCTGTGTCTCTGTATCCAGATGTTTCATGTCTCTGTATCACTGTATCATGTTTCATGTCTCTGTATCCAGATGTTTCATGTCTCTGTATCCAGATGTTTCATGTCTCTGTATCCAGATGTTTCATGTCTCTGTATCCAGATGTTTCACGTCTCTGTAACCAGATGTTTCATGTCTCTGTATCCAGATGTTTCATGTCTCTGTATCCAGATGTTTCATGTCTCTGTGTCTCTGTATCCAGAAGTTCCATGTCTTTGTATCCAGATGTTTCATGTCTCTCTATCCAGATGTTTCACGTCTCTGTGTCTCTGTGTCCAGATGTTCCATGTCTGTGTGTCCATATGTTTCATGTCTCTGTATCCAGATGTTTCATGTCTCTGTGTCTCTGTATCCAGATGTTTCATGTCTCTGTATCCAGATGTTCCATGTCTCTGTGTCTCTGTGTCCAGATGTTCCATGTCTGTGTGTCTCTGTATCCAGATGTTTCATGTCTCTGTATCCAGATGTTCCATGTCTCTGTATCCAGATGTTTCATGTCTCTGTGTCTCTGTATCCAGATGTTTCGTCTCTGTATCCAGATGTTTCATGTCTCTGTGTCTCTGTATCCATATGTTTCATGTCTCTGTATCCAGATGTTTCGTGTCTCTGTGTCTCTGTGTCCAGATGTTCCATGTCTGTGTGTCTCTGTATCCAGATGTTTCATGTCTCTGTATCCAGATGTTCCATGTCTCTGTATCCAGATGTTTCATGTCTCTGTGTCTCTTTATCCAGATGTTTCATGTCTCTGTATCCAGATGTTCCATGTCTCTGTATCCAGATGTTTCATGTCTCTGTGTCTCTGTATCCAGATGTTTCGTCTCTGTATCCAGATGTTTCATGTCTCTGTGTCTCTGTATCCAGATGTTTCATGTCTCTGTATCCAGATGTTCCATGTCTCTGTATCCAGATGTTTCATGTCTCTGTATCCAGATGTTCCATGTCTCTGTATCCAGATGTTTCACGTCTCTGTAACCAGATGTTTCATGTCTCTGTATCCAGATGTTTCATGTCTCTGTAACCAGATGTTTCATGTCTCTGTAACCAGATGTTTTATTTCTCTGTAACCAGATGTTTCATGTCACTGTATCCAGATGTTTCACGTCTCTGTGTCTCTGTATCCACATGTTTCGTCTCTGTATCCAGATGTTTCATGTCTCTGTGTCTCTGTATCCAGATGTTTCATGTCTCTGTGTCTCTGTATCCAGATGTTTCATGTTTCTGTAACCAGATGTTTCATGTCTCTGTATCCAGATGTTTCATGTCTCTGTGTCTCTGTATCCAGATGTTCCATGTCTCTGTATCCAGATGTTTCATGTCTCTGTGTCCAGATGTTTCATGTCTCTCTGTCTCTGTATCCAGATGTTTCACGTCTCTGTATCCAGATGTTCCATGTCTCTGTGTCCAGATGTTTCATGTCTCTGCATCCAGATGTTCCATGTCTCTGTGTCCAGTATCCAATGTTCCATGTCTCTGTATCCAGATGTTCCATGTCTCTGTATCCAGATGTTCCATGTCTCTGTATCCAGATGTTTCATGTCTCTGTATCCAGATGTTCCACGTCTCTGTATCCAGATGTTCCATGTCTATGTATCCAGATGTTCCATGTCTCTGTATCCAGATGTTCCATGTCTCTGTGTCTCTGTATCCAGATGTTCCATGTCTCTGTGTCCAGATGTTTCATGTCTCTGTGTCCAGATGTTCCATGTCTCTGTATCCAGATGTTTGATGTCTCTGTATCCAGATGTCCCATGTCTCTGTATACAGATGTTTCATGTCTCTGTGTCTCTGTATCCAGATCTTTCATGTCTCTGTATCCAGATCTTTCATGTCTCTGTGTCCAGATGTTCCATGTCTCTGTATCCAGATGTTCCATGTCTCTGTATCCAGATGTTCCATGTCTCTGTATCCAGATGTTTCATGTCTCTGTGTCTCTGTATCCAGATGTTTCATGTCTCTGTGTCTCTGTATCCAGATGTTCCATGTCTCTGTATCCAGATGTTCCATGTCTCTGTATCCAGATGTTTCATGTCTCTGTGTCTCTGTATCCAGATGTTTCATGTCTCTGTATCCAGATGTTCCATGTCTCTGTATCCAGATGTTCCATGTCTCTGTATCCAGATGTTTCATGTCTCTGTGTCCAGATGTTTCATGTCTCTGTATCCAGATGTTTCATGTCTCTGTATCCAGATGTTTCATGTCTCTGTGTCTCTGTATCCAGATGTTTCATGTCTCTGTATCCAGATGTTTCATGTCTCTGTGTCTCTGTATCCAGATGTTTCATGTCTCTGTGTCCAGATGTTCCATGTCTCTGTATCCAGATGTTTCATGTCTCTGTATCCAGATGTTCCATGTCTCTGTATCCAGATGTTTCATGTCTCTGTGTCTCTGTATCCAGATGTTTCATGTCTCTGTATCCAGATGTTTCATGTCTCCGTGTCTCTGTATCCAGATGTTCCATGTCTCTGTATCCAGATGTTTCATGTCTCTGTGTCTCTGTATCCAGATGTTTCATGTCTCTGTATCCAGATGTTTCATGTCTCTGTTTCTCTGTATCCAGATGTTTCATGTCTCTGTATCCAGATGTTTCATGTCTCTGTGTCTCTGTATCCAGATGTTTCATGTCTCTGTATCCAGATGTTTCATGTCTCTGTGTCTCTGTATCCAGATGTTCCATGTCTCTGTATCCAGATGTTCCATGTCTCTGTATCCAGATGTTTCATGTCTCTGTGTCTCTGTAACCAGATGTTTCATGTCTCTGTATCCAGATGTTTCATGTCTCTGTGTCTCTGTATCCAGATGTTTCATGTCTCTGTATCCAGATGTTTCATGTCTCTGTGTCTCTGTATCCAGATGTTTCATGTCTCTGTATCCAGATGTTCCATGTGTCTGTATCCAGATGTTTCATGTCTCTGTATCCAGATGTTTCATGTCTCTGTATCCAGATGTTTCATGTCTCTTTTTCTCTGTATCCAGATGTTCCATGTCTCTGTATCCAGATGTTTCATGTCTCTGTGTCTCTGTATCCAGATGTTTCATGTCTCAGTATCCAGATGTTTCATGTCTCTGTGTCCAGATGTTTCTTGTCTCTGTATCCAGATGTTTCATGTCTCTGTATCCAGATGTTTCATGTCTCTGTGTCTCTGTATCCAGATGTTTCATGTCTCTGTATCCAGATGTTTCATGTCACTTTTTCTCTGTATCCAGATGTTCCATGTCTCTGTATCCAGATGTTTCATGTCTCTGTGTCTCTGTATCCAGATGTTTCATGTCTCTGTATCCAGATGTTTCATGTCTCTGTGTCTCTGTATCCAGACGTTCCATGTCTCTGTATCCAGATGTTTCATGTCTCTGTGTCTCTGTATCAGATGTTTCATGTCTCTGTATCCAGATGTTTCATGTCTCTGTTTCTCTGTATCCAGATGTTTCATGTCTCAGTATCCAGATGTTTCATGTCTCTGTGTCCAGATGTTTCTTGTCTCTGTATCCAGATGTTTCATGTCTCTGTATCCAGATGTTTCATGTCTCTGTGTCTCTGTATCCAGATGTTTCATGTCTCTGTATCCAGATGTTTCATGTCTCTGTGTCTCTGTATCAGATGTTTCATGTCTCTGTATCCAGATGTTTCATGTCTCTGTTTCTCTGTATCCAGATGTTTCATGTCTCAGTATCCAGATGTTTCATGTCTCTGTGTCCAGATGTTTCTTGTCTCTGTATCCAGATGTTTCATGTCTCTGTATCCAGATGTTTCATGTCTCTGTGTCTCTGTATCCAGATGTTTCATGTCTCTGTTTCTCTGTGTCCAGATGTTTCATGTCTCTGTATCCAGATGTTCCATGTCTCTGTATCCAGATGTTTCATTTCTCTGTGTGTCTGTATCCAGATGTTTCATGTCTCCGTGTCCAGATGTTTCATGTCTCTGTGTCCAGATGTTTCATGTCTCTGTGTCTCTGTGTCCAGATGTTTCATATCTCTGTATCCAGATGTTTCATGTCTCTGTATCCAGATGTTCCATGTCTCCTGATCCAGATGTTCCATGTCTCTGTATCCAGATGTTCATGTCTCTGTATCCAGATGTTCATGTCTCTGTATCCAGATGTTTCATGTCTCTGTGTCTCTGTATCCAGATGTTTCATGTCTCTGTGTCTCTGTATCCAGATGTTTCATGTCTCTGTATCCAGATGTTCATGTCTCTGTATCCAGATGTTCCATGTCTCTGTATCCAGATGTTCATGTCTCTGTATCCAGATGTTTCATGTCTCTGTGTCTCTGTGTCCAGATGTTTCATGTCTCTGTATCCAGATGTTCCATGTCTCTGTATCCAGATGTTCCATGTCTCTGTATCCAGATGTTTCATGTCTCTGTGTCTCTGTATCCAGATGTTTCATGTCTCTGTATCCAGATGTTTCATGTCTCTGTTTCTCTGTATCCAGATGTTTCATGTCTCAGTATCCAGATGTTTCATGTCTCTGTGTCCAGATGTTTCTTGTCTCTGTATCCAGATGTTTCATGTCTCTGTATCCAGATGTTTCATGTCTCTGTGTCTCTGTATCCAGATGTTTCATGTCTCTGTTTCTCTGTGTCCAGATGTTTCATGTCTCTGTATCCAGATGTTCCATGTCTCTGTATCCAGATGTTTCATTTCTCTGTGTGTCTGTATCCAAATGTTTCATGTCTCCGTGTCCAGATGTTTCATGTCTCTGTGTCCAGATGTTTCATGTCTCTGTGTCTCTGTGTCCAGATGTTTCATGTCTCTGTATCCAGATGTTTCATGTCTCTGTATCCAGATGTTCCATGTCTCTGTATCCAGATGTTCCATGTCTCTGTGTCTGTGTGTCCAGATGTTTCATGTCTCTGTATCCAGATGTTCCATGTCTCTGTATCCAGATGTTTCATGTCTCTGTATCCAGATGTTCCATGTCTCTGTGTCTCTGTGTCCTGATGTTTCATGTCTCTGTATCCAGATGTTTCATGTCTCTGTGTCTCTGTGTCCAGATGTTTCATGTCTCTGTGTCTCTGTGTCCAGATGTTCCATGTCTCTGTATCCAGATGTTTCATGTCTCTGTGTCTCTGTGTCCAGATGCTTCATGTCTCTGTGTCTCTGTGTCCTGATGTTTCATGTCTCTGTATCCAGATGTTTCATGTCTCTGTGTCTCTGTGTCCAGATGCTTCATGTCTCTGTGTCTCTGTATCCAGATGTTCCATGTCTCTGTGTCCAGATGTTTCATGTCTCTGTATCCAGATGTTTCATGTCTCTGTGTCCAGATGTTTCATGTCTCTGTGTCTCTGTATCCAGATGTTTCATGTGTCTGTATCCAGATGTTTCATGTCTCTGTGTCTCTGTATCCAGATGTTCCATGTCTCTGTATCCAGATGTTCCATGTCTCTGTATCCAGATGTTCCATGTCTCTGTATCCAGATGTTTCATGTCTCTGTATCCAGATGTTCCATGTCTCTGTATCCAGATGTTTCATGTCTCTGTATCCAGATGTTCCATGTCTCTGTATCCAGATGTTTCATGTCTCTGTGTCTCTGTATCCAGATGTTTCATGTCTCTGTGTCTCTGTATCCAGATGTTCCATGTCTCTGTATCCAGATGTTCCATGTCTCTGTATCCAGATGTTCCATGTCTCTGTATCCAGATGTTCCATGTCTCTGTATCCAGATGTTTCATGTCTCTGTGTCTCTGTATCCAGATGTTTCATGTCTCTGTGTCCAGATGTTTCATGTCTCTGTATCCAGATGTTTCATGTCTCTGTGTCTCTGTATCCAGATGTTCCATGTCTCTGTGTCCAGATGTTTCATGTCTCTGTATCCAGATGTTTCATGTCTCTGTGTCCAGATGTTTCATGTCTCTGTATCCAGATGTTTCATGTCTCTGTGTCTCTGTATCCAGATGTTCCATGTCTCTGTATCCAGATGTTTCATGTCTCTGTTTCCAGATGTTTCATGTCTCTGTATCCAGATGTTTCATGTCTCTGTGTCTCTGTATCCAGATGTTCCATGTCTCTGTATCCAGATGTTTCATGTCTCTGTGTCCAGATGTTCCATGTCTCTGTATCAGATGTTTCATGTCTCTGTATCCAGATGTTTCATGTCTCTGTATCCAGATGTTCCATGTCTCTGTATCCAGATGTTCCATGTCTCTGTGTCCAGATGTTTCATGTCTCTGTATCCAGATGTTTCATGTCTCTGTATCCAGATGTTCCATGTCTCTGTATCCAGATGTTCCATGTCTCTGTGTCCAGATGTTCCATGTCTCTGTATCCAGATGTTCCATGTCTCTGTATCCAGATGTTTCATGTCTCTGTGTCTCTGTATCCAGATGTGGAGACCACTCAGCCAGGTGTTGGACCTGCAGTGTTCTGTGGACTCGGTCTGACCATCGGTCTGCTCGGTGTGGCTGCTGGAACCTTCTTCCTGATCAAAGGGAACGAGTGCAGCTGATTGGTCGGGGCTGATGATGTCATCAGTGTGTGGTGTAGAGTCATTGTAATGATGTCATGGAGCTTCCTGCTTGTGAACCCTGTTAAAGTCTTCAACATGTTTCCATCAGCTCTCAATGTTCTCTGCTGTTCTGCTGCAACAATAAACTGGAACCAATCAAACGTCTCGTCTGATTCATTCATCCTCCATCCAGCTCTGATCAATCAGCTCTGATCAATCAGCTCTGATCAATCAGCTCTGATCAATTAGCTCTGATCAATCAGCTCTGATCAATCAGCTCTGATCAGTCAGCTCTGATCAATCAGCTCTGATCAATCAGCTCTGATCAATCAGCTGAACATCAAATATATATTATTTATCTATTATTTATTGATCTATTATTTATCTGTTATTTATCTATTATTTATCTATCTATTATTTATCTATTATTTATCTGTTATTTATCTATTATTTATTTATCTATTATTTATTTATCTATTATTTATCTATTATTTATCTTCTCTCTTCTGGCTCTCAACGAAGGCGGACGCTTTTTCTCTTGCTCCCTCCCTGCCCTTATCTGCCCTGCTCTGCTCTTGTCTTGTGCCGTCTCTATCACTGGAGCTTCTCTCTACATTTCTCTCCAAACCTAAATCATGGATCTGATGAGCTGGTCTCTCAACGCAATTGACAAAATTTTCTCAACAATGAGACCGGGTACAGGAGAGCCCGCCTGCCCTGACGGACCGTTTGAAGCCGGATACACGATGGACTCCTGGGTCAAGTGGAGGATCTGTCTATCCTTTCCGTTGAGGACGTCAAAGATGTCTACATGATTGGATTTATGGTGACAGGTATGCTGCTGATTGGAGCTGGTGGATTCCTGATCTACCGCAAAGTTCGGAAGGCGATGGCAGCACTTTTGGCTCTTAATAATCTGCCTGCCATGACGGAGGGAATGTGCAGGGCCTTCAACACTCAGAGTCAAGCGATGTGTCAGTTCAATCGCAAGCTGGATGCGATTCCTGAACTCCATCGCAAGACGGATGCCATCCTGGAGCAGTTGTCGGCTCGGCTCGGCTGAAACTGGCCACCTTTTTCGGATATATTCGATGCCACCGGGAGACTCAGAGAGACAGTAAGGCGGACATAAAAACTCCAGAGTTGGCCTGTCCCAAAACAAATTGTTATCTTCATTGGCTCCCAGACATAACCAGCCTTCCCAAGGCCGGTTTATCTCTCCACTCTCCTGGAGGTCATGCAGACAGATGCTCCGGACCTATCCCTCCCCACCACCTCCTCCTCCTGTAAACTTTGTTTCTGGATCAGAACTCTCCAGGGTCGTCTCCACGGCAACGGCCGTGTCCACGTCATCAGAGACAATTGGATTGAGACTGAACTGAGATAAAGGACATGGGCTCACACATACAAACACACACATGAAGAAACATAGAACACCCCCCCCTACAACTCAACGCCTTCTTGGCCCCCCTCCCCGTCGTTCCCTCCGTGGTGCAGCATGGAGGAAGATGCGTTGCGCCGAGTGGCTGCATCGTTACCTCTGTACTTGTGCTACGGAACCTCCCCTCCCCAACACCCTCCCCTAACCCACATGTGCAGGTCTTTGAGTTTTTTATGTTGCTGTATGCTGAGGGTTTTTTCTCCCAATCCCACACTGTGCCCCCCTCTAACAGGAGCCTAGTTTGGGAGTTGCTGTGTTTTTCCCTCTCTTGCCTCTTGTCCTCCCTTTTCATCTAAGTAGACGGGGCGCTGCTCGTGGCGACCCACAGTTCTCCTGCTCCTGTCCTCCCATGTTTGTATTACTGTCTTTTTTATGTTTCTTGGACGGGATGTAACTAAAATGTAATTTCATTGCTCTGAAACATGTGCAATGACAAATAAAGCAATTCATTCATTCATTCATTTATCTATTATTTATATATCTTTTATTTATATATCTATTATTTATCTATCTGTTATTTATATATCTATTATTTATATATCTTTTATTTATATATCTATTATTTATATATCTATTATTTATCTATCTATTATTTATCTATCTATTATTTATTTATCTATTATTTATTTATCTATTATTTATCTATCTATTATTTATCTATCTATTATTTATCTATCTATTATTTATTTATCTATTATTTATCTATCTATTATTTATCTATCTATTATTTATTTATCTATTATTTATCTATCTATTATTTATTTATCTATTATTTATTTATCTATTATTTATCTATCTATTATTTATTTATCTATTATTTATTTATCCATTATTTATCTATCTGTTATTTATATATCTATTATTTATATATCTATTATTTATTTATCTGTTATTTATCTATCTATTATTTATTTATCTATTATTTATCTATCTATTATTTATCTATCTATTATTTTTTATCTATTATTTATTTATCTATTATTTATCTATCTATTATTTTTTATCTATTATTTATCTATTATTTATTTATCTATTATTTATCTATCTATTATTTATCTATCTGTTATTTATCTATCTATTATTTATTTATCTATTATTTATATATCTATAATTTATTTATCTGTTATTTATCTATCTGTTATTTATCTATCTGTTATTTATCTATCTATTATTTATTTATCTATTATTTATATATCTATTATTTATCTATCTCTTATTTATTTATCTATTATTTATCTATATATTATTAAACTGTTATTAACCGTAACCCATGGTTCCTCCATGTTTTCACTGGGAGCTGCTGAGGCCTCAATCTGAGGACAGATCAATGACATAAACAACAACCAGCAGGAATAGATGGACTGTTGTAACTGACTAACTGTGGTTGTTTTAGGTTAAAGTATTTAAAGTGCTGAACCTTAATGAAGAAATGTGAGTTATGTCTAAATGAAGCTGAGCTAATAGAGAACAGTGTTAATACAGACAGTAACCTTCTGGCCTCCAGCTGTCAGTGAGGTTCTACAACATCTACAGTGTTGACCAGGTGGAGAACCTGATGAACTGTGGATGCTGTAGAACCTCACTGACATGGATCCACTCAGAAACACCATGAAGGACTTCAGAACTACTAAATGTGACCTTTCTGTTGGACTCAGCAGACTGTAGTCAGTGTTAATAGTTCAGATTACTGATCATGTTAATGTAGTAATAGTAAAGTAATGCTGTGTGTCCTGCTGAGCAGACTCCAGTCAGACTGTCTGCCTGGTAACAGCTGATGCTGCATCACATGACCCTGTTCTGGTTTTTACAGCAGCTCTCAGTCCCACTGAGTCAGTGTTGGTCAAAGAGTGAACTCAGGAACATGGCTTCATCCTCTGTCAGCTTCTGGATCCTCTTCATCACCGTCTGCACCGCAGGTAGGATCAATACCAGGATCAATACTGGGATCAATACTAGGATCAACACTAGGATCAATACTAGAGTCAATACTAGGATCAACACTCGGATCAATACTAGGATCAATACTAGGATCAATACTAGGATCAACACTAGAATCAATACTAGGATCAATACTAGGACCAATACTAGGATCAATACTAGGATTAATACAAGGACTAATACTAGGATCAATACTAGGATCAACACTAGGATCAATACTAGGATCAATACTAAGATCAATACTAGGATCAATACTAGGATCAATACTGGGATCAATACTAGGATCAATAATAGGATCAACACTAGGATCAATACTAGGACCAATACTAGGATCAATACTAGGACCAACACTAGGATCAATACTAGGACCAACACTAGGATCAATACTAAGATCAATACTAGGATCAATACAAGGATCAATACTAGGTTCAACACTAGGATCAATACTAGGATCAATACTAGGATCAATACTAGGATCAACACTAGGATCAATACTAGGATCAATACTAAGATCAATACTAGGATCAATACTAGGATCAACACTAGGATCAATACTATGATCAATACTAGGACTAATACTAGAATCAATACTAGGATCAACACTAGGATCAATACTAGGATCAATACTAGGATCAATACTAGGATCAATACTAGGATCAACACTAGGATCAATACTATGATCAATACTAGGACCAATACTAGGATCAATACTAGGATCAACACTAGGACCAATACTAGGATCAATACTAGGATCAATACTAGGATCAATACTAGGATCAATACTAGGATCAACACTAGGATCAACACTAGGATCAATACTAGGACCAATACTAGGATCAACACTAGGATCAACACTAGGATCAATACTAGGACCAATACTAGGATCAATACTAGGATCAACACTAGGATCAATACTAGGATCAACACTAGGATCAACACTAGGATCAATACTAGGATCAACACTAGGATCAATACTAGAATCAATAGTAGGATCAATACTAGGATCAATACTAGGATCAATACTAGGATTAATACTAGGACTAATACTAGGATCAATACTAGGATCAACACTAGGATCAATACTAGGATCAATACTAAGATCAATACTAGGATCAATACTAGGATCAATACTGGGATCAATACTAGGATCAATACTAGGATCAACACTAGGATCAATACTAGGACCAATACTAGGATCAATACTAGGACCAACACTAGGATCAATACTAGGACCAACACTAGGATCAATACTAAGATCAATACTAGGATCAATACAAGGATCAATACTAGGATCAACACTAGGATCAATACTAGGATCAATACTAGGATCAATACTAGGATCAACACTAGGATCAATACTAGGATCAATACTAGGATCAATACTAGGATCAATACTAGGATCAACACTAGGATCAATACTAGGATCAATACTAAGATCAATACTAGGATCAATACTAGGATCAACACTAGGATCAATACTATGATCAATACTAGGACTAATACTAGGATCAATACTAGGATCAACACTAGGATCAACACTAGGATCAACACTAGGATGAATACTAGGATCAATACTAGGATCAATACTAGGATCAACACTAGGATCAACACTAGGATCAATACTAGGACCAATACTAGGATCAATACTAGGATCAACACTAGGATCAACACTAGGATCAATACTAGGACCAATACTAGGATCAATACTAGGATCAACACTAGGATCAATACTAGGATCAACACTAGGATCAACACTAGGATCAATACTAGGATCAACACTAGGATCAATACTAGGATCAACACTAGGATCAATACTAGGATCAACACTAGGATCAATACTAGGATCAACACTAGGATCAATACTAGGATCAACACTAGGATCAATACTAGGATCAATACTAGGATCAACACTAGGATCAACACTAGGATCAATACTAGGATCAACACTAGGATCAATACTAGGATCAACACTAGGATCAACACTAGGATCAACACTAGGATCAATACTAGGATCAACACTAGGATCAACACTAGGATCAACACTAGGATCAACACTAGGATCAACACTAGGATCAATACTAGGACTAATACTAGGATCAATACTAGGATCAACACTAGGATCAACACTAGGATCAACACTAGGATCAATACTAGGATCAACACTAGGATCAACACTAGGATCAATACTAGGATCAACACTAGGATCAACACTAGGATCAATACTAGGATCAACACTAGGATCAACACTAGGATCAATACTAGGATCAATACTAGGATCAACACTAGGATCAATACTAGGATCAATACTAGGATCAATACTAGGATCAATACTGGGATCAATACTGGGATCAATACTGGGATCAACACTGGGATCAACACTAAGATCAATACTAGGATCAACACTAGGATCAATACTAGGATCAACACTAGGATCAACACTAGGATCAACACTAGGATCAACACTAGGACCAATACTAGGATCAAGACTAGGATCAAGACTAGGATCAAGACTAGGATCAATACTAGGATCAATACTAGGATCAATACTAGGATCAACACTAGGATCAATACTAGGATCAACACTAGGATCAATACTAGGATCAACACTAGGATCAACACTAGGATCAACACTAGGATCAATACTAGGACCAATACTAGGACCAATACTAGGATCAATTCTAGGATCAATACTAGAGTCAATACTAGGACCAATACTAGGACCAATACTAGGATCAATACTAGGATCAATACTAGGATCAACACTAGGATCAACACTAGGATCAACACTAGGATCAATACTAGGATCAACACTAGGATCAACACTAGGATCAATACTAGGACCAATACTAGGATCAATACTAGGATCAATACTAGGACCAATACTAGGATCAATACTAGGATCAATACTAGGACCAATGCTAGGATCAATACTAGGATCAACACTAGGATCAATACTAGAGCCAATACTAGGATCAATACTAGGATCAACACTAGGATCAACACTAGGATCAATACTAGGATCAATACTAGGATCAACACTAGGATCAATACTAGAGCCAATACTAGGATCAATACTAGGATCAATACTAGGACCAATACTAGGATCAATACTAAGATCAACACTAGGATCAATACTAGGATCAATACTAGGATCAATACTAGGATCAACACTAGGATCAACACTAGGATCAATACTAGGATCAATACTAGGATCAATACTAGCACCAATACTAGGATCAATACTAGGATCAATACTAGGATCAATACTAGGACCAATACTAGGACCAATACTAGGATCAACACTAGGATCAACACTAGGATCAATACTAGGATCAATACTAGGATCAATACTAGGACCAATACTAGGACCAATACTAGGATTAATACTAGAATCAATACTAGGATCAATACTAGGATCAATACTAGGACCAATACTAGGATCAATACTAGAGTCAATACTAGGACCAATACTAGGACCAATACTAGGATCAATACTAGAATCAATACTAGGACCAATACTAGGACCAATACTAGGATTAATACTAGAATCAATACTAGGATCAATACTAGGATCAATACTAGGACCAATACTAGGATCAATACTAGAGTCAATACTAGGACCAATACTAGGACCAATACTAGGATCAATACTAGAATCAATACTAGGATCAATACTAGGACCAATACTAGAGTCAATACTAGGATCAATACTAGGACCAATACTAGAGTCAATACTAGGACCAATACTAGGACCAATACTAGGATCAATACTAGGACCAATACTAGGACCAATACTAGGATAAATACTAGGATCAATACTAGAATCAATACTAGGATCAATACTAGGATCAATACTAGGACCAATACTAGGATCAATACTAGGATCAATACTAGGACCAATACTAGGATCAATACTAGGATCAATACTAGGATCAATACTAGGATCAATACTAGGATCAATGCTAGGACCAATACTAGGATCAATACTAGGATCAATACTAGGATCAATACTAGAGTCAATACTAGGACCAATACTAGGACCAATACTAGGATCAATACTAGGATCAATACTAGGACCAATACTAGGACCAATACTAGGATTAATACTAGAATCAATACTAGGATCAATACTAGGATCAATACTAGGACCAATACTAGGATCAATACTAGAGTCAATACTAGGACCAATACTAGGACCAATACTAGGATCAATACTAGAATCAATACTAGGATCAATACTAGGACCAATACTAGAGTCAATACTAGGATCAATGCTAGGACCAATACTAGAGTCAATACTAGGACCAATACTAGGACCAATACTAGGATCAATACTAGGATCAATACTAGGACCAATACTAGGATAAATACTATGATCAATACTATAATCAATACTAGGATCAATACTAGGATCAATACTAGGATCAATACTAGGACCAATACTAGGACCAATACTAGGATCAATACTAGGATCAATACTACGACCAATACTAGGACCAATACTAGGATCAATACTAGGATCAATACTAGGATCAACACTAGGATCAATACTAGGATCAATACTAGGATCAATACTAGGATCAATACTAGGACCAATACTAGGACCAATACTAGGATCAATACTAGGATCAATACTAGAGTCAATACTAGGATCAATACTAGGACCAATACTAGGATCAATACTAGGACCAATACTAGGATCAATACTAGGACCAATACTAGGATCAATACTAGGACCAATACTAGGATCAATACTAGGACCAATACTAGGATCAATACTAGGACCAATACTAGGATCAATACTAGGATCAATACTAGAGTCAATACTAGGATCAATACTAGGACCAATACTAGGATCAATACTAGGACCAATACTAGGATCAATACTAGGATCAATACTAGGATCAATACTAGGACCAATACTAGGATTAATACTAGAATCAATACTAGGATCAATACTAGGACCAATACTAGGATCAATACTAGGATCAACACTAGGATCAATACTAGGATCAATACTAGGATCAATACTAGGATCAATACTAGGACCAATACTAGGATCAATACTAGGATTAATACTAGGATCAATACTAGGATCAATACTAGGACCAATCCTAGGACCAATACTAGGATTAATACTAGAATCAATACTACGATCAATACTAGGACCAATACTAGGATCAATACTAGGATCAACACTAGGATCAAAACTAGGATCAATACTAGGATCAATACTAGGATCAATACTAGAGTCAATACTAGGATCAATACTAGGACCAATACTAGGAACAATACTAGGACCAATACTAGGATCAATACTAGGATCAATACTAGGATCAATACTAGGACCAATACTAGGATTAATACTAGAATCAATAATAGGATCAATACTAGTACCAATACTAGGATCAATACTAGGATCAATACTAGGATCAATACTAGGACCAATACTAGGACCAATACTAGGACCAACACTAGGACCAATACTAGGATCAATACTAGGACCAACACTAGGATCAATACTAGGACCAATACTAGGACCAATACTAGAGTCAATACTAGGATCAATACTAGGATCAATACTAGGACCAATACTAGGACCAATACTAGGACCAACACTAGGATCAATACTAGGACCAATACTAGAGTCAATACTAGGATAAATACTAGGACCAATACTAGGACCAACACTAGGATCAATACTAGGACCAATACTAGAGTCAATTCTAGGACCAATACTAGGATTAATACTAGGACCAATACTAGAGTCAATACTAGGATCAATACTAGGATTAATACTAGGATCAATACTAGGACCAACACTAGGACCAATACTAGGATCAATACTAGGACCAACACTAGGATCAATACTAGGACCAATACTAGGACCAATACTAGAGTCAATACTAGGATCAATACTAGGATCAATACTAGGATCAATACTAGGACCAATACTAGGACCAATACTAGGACCAACACTAGGATCAATACTAGGACCAATACTAGAGTCAATTCTAGGACCAATACTAGGATTAATACTAGGACCAATACTAGAGTCAATACTAGGATCAATACTAGGATTAATACTAGGATCAATACTAGAGTCAATACTAGGACCAATACTAGGACCAACACTAGAGTCAATACTAGAATCAATACTAGGATCAATACTAGGACCAATACTAGAGTCAATACTAGGACCAATACTAGGATAAATACTAGGACCAATACTAGAGTCAATACTAGGACCAATACTAGGATCAATACTAGGATCAATACTAGGATCAATACTAACACCAATACTAGGACCAATACTAGGATTAATACTAGAATCAATACTAGGATCAGTACTAGGACCAATACTAGGATCAATACTAGGATCAATACTAGGATCAATACTAGGACCAATACTAGGACCAATACTAGGACCAATACTAGGATCAATCCTAGGACCAACACTAGGATCAATACTAGGATCAACACTAGGATCAACACTAGGACCAATACTAGGACCAATACTAGAGTCAATACTAGGATCAATACTAGGACCAATACTAGGACCAATACTAGGACCAATACTAGGATCAATACTAGGATCAATACTAGGACCAATACTAGGACCAATACTAGGACCAACACTAGGATCAATACTAGGACCAATACTAGAGTCAATACTAGGATCAATACTAGGATCAATACTAGGATCAATACTAGGATCAATACTAGGATCAACACTAGGATCAATACTAGAGCCAATACTAGGATCAATACTAGGATCAATACTAGGACCAATACTAGGATCAATACTAAGATCAACACTAGGATCAATACTAGGATCAATACTAGGATCAATACTAGGATCAACACTAGGATCAATACTAGGATCAATACTAGGATCAATTCTAGCACCAATACTAGGATCAATACTAGGATCAATACTAGGATCAATACTAGGATCAATACTAGGACCAATACTAGGATCAACACTAGGATCAACACTAGGATCAACACTAGGATCAATACTAGGATCAATACTAGGATCAATACTAGGACCAATACTAGGACCAATACTAGGATTAATACTAGAATCAATACTAGGATCAATACTAGGATCAATACTAGGACCAATACTAGGATCAATACTAGAGTCAATACTGGGACCAATACTAGGACCAATACTAGGATCAATACTAGAATCAATACTAGGACCAATACTAGGACCAATACTAGGATTAATACTAGAATCAATACTGGGATCAATACTAGGATCAATACTAGGACCAATACTAGGATCAATACTAGAGTCAATACTAGGACCAATACTAGGACCAATACTAGGATCAATACTAAAATCAATACTAGGATCAATACTAGGACCAATACTAGAGTCAATACTAGGATCAATACTAGGACCAATACTAGAGTCAATACTAGGACCAATACTAGGACCAATACTAGGATCAATACTAGGATCAATACTAGGACCAATACTAGGATAAATACTAGGATCAATACTAGAATCAATACTAGGATCAATACTAGGATCAATACTAGGACCAATACTAGGATCAATACTAGGATCAATACTAGGACCAATACTAGGACCAATACTAGGATCAATACTAGGATCAATACTAGGATCAATACTAGAGTCAATACTAGGATCAATACTAGGATCAATACTAGAGTCAATACTAGGATCAATACTAGAGTCAATACTAGGACCAATACTAGGACCAATACTAGGATCAATACTAGGATCAATACTAGGACCAATACTAGGACCAATACTAGGATTAATACTAGAATCAATACTAGGATCAATACTAGGATCAATACTAGGACCAATAATAGGATCAATACTAGAGTCAATACTAGGACCAATACTAGGACCAATACTAGGATCAATACTAGAATCAATACTAGGATCAATACTAGGACCAATACTAGAGTCAATACTAGGATCAATACTAGGACCAATACTAGGATCAATACTAGGATCAATACTAGGATCAATACTAGGACCAATACTAGGATAAATACTAGGATCAATACTATAATCAATACTAGGATCAATACTAGGATCAATACTAGGATCAATACTAGGACCAATACTAGGACCAAGACTAGGATCAATACTAGGATCAATCCTAGGACCAATACCAGGATAAATACTAGGATCAATACTATAATCAATACTAGGATCAATACTAGGATCAATACTAGGATCAATACTAGGACCAATACTAGGACCAATACTAGGATCAATACTAGGATCAATACTACGACCAATACTAGGACCAATACTAGGATCAATACTAGGATCAATACTAGGATCAACACTAGGATCAATACTAGGACCAATACTAGGATCAATACTAGGACCAATACTAGGATCAATACTAGGATCAATACTAGAGTCAATACTAGGATCAATACTAGGACCAATACTAGGATCAATACTAGGACCAATACTAGGATCAATACTAGGACCAACACTAGGACCAATACTAGGATCAATACTAGGACCAATACTAGGATCAATACTAGGATCAATACTAGAGTCAATACTAGGATCAATACTAGGACCAATACTAGGATCAATACTAGGACCAATACTAGGATCAATACTAGGATCAATACTAGGATCAATACTAGGACCAATACTAGGATTAATACTAGAATCAATACTAGGATCAATACTAGGACCAATACTAGGATCAATACTAGGATCAACACTAGGATCAATACTAGGATCAATACTAGGATCAATACTAGGATCAATACTAGGACCAATACTAGGATCAATACTAGGATTAATACTAGGACCAATACTAGGATCAATACTAGGATCAATACTAGGATCAATACTAGGACCAATACTAGGACCAATACTAGGATTAATACTAGAATCAATACTACGATCAATACTAGGACCAATACTAGGATCAATACTAGGATCAACACTAGGATCAAAACTAGGATCAATACTAGGATCAATACTAGGATCAATACTAGAGTCAATACTAGGATCAATACTAGGACCAATACTAGGATCAATACTAGGACCAATACTAGGATCAATACTAGGATCAATACTAGGATCAATACTAGGACCAATACTAGGATTAATACTAGAATCAATAATAGGATCAATACTAGTACCAATACTAGGATCAATACTAGGATCAATACTAGGATCAATACTAGGACCAATACTAGGACCAATACTAGGACCAACAGTAGGACCAATACTAGGATCAATACTAGGACCAACACTAGGATCAATACTAGGACCAATACTAGGACCAATACTAGAGTCAATACTAGGATCAATACTAGGATCAATACTAGGACCAATGCTAGGACCAATACTAGGACCAACACTAGGATCAATACTAGGATCAATACTAGGATTAATACTAGGATCAATACTAGGATCAATACTAGGACCAATACTAGGACCAATACTAGGACCAATACTAGGACCAATACTAGAGTCAATACTAGGATAAATACTAGGACCAATACTAGGACCAATGCTAGGACCAATACTAGGACCAACACTAGGATCAATACTAGGATTAATACTAGGATTAATACTAGGATCAATACTAGGATCAATACTAGGACCAACACTAGGATCAATACGAGGACCAATACTAGGACCAATACTAGAGTCAATACTAGGATAAATACTAGGACCAATACTAGGACCAACACTAGGATCAATACTAGGACCAATACTAGAGTCAATTCTAGGACCAATACTAGGATTAATACTAGGACCAATACTAGGACCAACACTAGGACCAATACTAGGATCAATACTAGGACCAACACTAGGATCAATACTAGGACCAATACTAGGACCAATACTAGAGTCAATACTAGGACCAATACTAGGATCAATACTAGGATCAATACTAGGACCAATACTAGGACCAATACTAGGACCAACACTAGGATCAATACTAGGACCAATACTAGAGTCAATTCTAGGACCAATACTAGGATTAATCCTAGGACCAATACTAGAGTCAATACTAGGATCAATACTAGGATCAATACTAGGATCAATACTAGGACCAATACTAGGACCAATACTAGGACCAACACTAGGACCAATACTAGGATCAATACTAGGACCAACACTAGGATCAATACTAGGACCAATACTAGGACCAATACTAGAGTCAATACTAGGATCAATACTAGGATCAATACTAGGACCAATACTAGGACCAATACTAGGACCAACACTAGGATCAATACTAGGACCAACACTAGAGTCAATACTAGGATAAATACTAGGACCAATACTAGGACCAACACTAGGATCAATACTAGGACCAATACTAGAGTCAATTCTAGGACCAATACTAGGATTAATACTAGGACCAATACTAGGACCAACACTAGGACCAATACTAGGATCAATACTAGGACCAACACTAGGATCAATACTAGGACCAATACTAGGACCAATACTAGAGTCAATACTAGGATCGATACTAGGATCAATACTAGGATCAATACTAGGACCAATACTAGGACCAATACTAGGACCAACACTAGGATCAATACTAGGACCAATACTAGAGTCAATTCTAGGACCAATACTAGGATTAATACTAGGACCAACACTAGAGTCAATACTAGAATCAATACTAGGATCAATACTAGGACCAATACTAGAGTCAATACTAGGATCAACACTAGGATCAATACTAGGATCAACACTAGGATCAATACTAGGACCAATACTAGAGTCAATTCTAGGACCAATACTAGGATTAATACTAGGACCAACACTAGAGTCAATACTAGAATCAATACTAGGATCAATACTAGGACCAATACTAGAGTCAATACTAGGATCAACACTAGGATCAATACTAGGACCAATACTAGGATAAATACTAGGACCAATACTAGAGTCAATACTAGGACCAATACTAGGACCAATACTAGGATCAATACTAGGATCAATACTAGGACCAATACTAGGACCAATACTAGGATTAATACTAGAATCAATACTAGGATCAATACTAGGATCAATACTAGGATCAATACTAGGATCAATACTAGGACCAATACTAGGACCAATACTAGGACCAACACTAGGATCAATACTAGGATCAACACTAGGATCAATACTAGGACCAATACTAGGACCAATACTAGAGTCAATACTAGGATCAATACTAGGACCAATACTAGGATCAATACTAGGATCAATACTAGGACCAATACTAGGACCAATACTAGGATCAATACTAGGATCAATACTAGGACCAATACTAGGACCAATACTAGGACCAACACTAGGATCAATACTAGGACCAATACTAGAGTCAATACTAGGACCAATACTAGGATCAATACTAGGATCAATACTAGGATCAATACTAGGATCAATACTAGGACCAATACTAGGACCAATACTAGGATTAATACTAGAATCAATACTAGGATCAATACTAGGACCAATACTAGGACCAATACTAGGATCAATACTAGGACCAATACTAGGACCAACACTAGGACCAATACTAGGATAAATACTAGGACCAACACTAGGATCAATACTAGGACCAATACTAGGACCAATACTAGAGTCAATACTAGGATCAATACTAGGATCAATACTAGGACCAATACTAGGACCAATACTAGGACCAACACTAGGATCAATACTAGGACCAATACTAGGACCAATACTAGAGTCAATACTAGGACCAATACTAGGATTAATACTAGGATCAATACTAGAGTCAATACTAGGACCAATACTAGGATTAATACTAGGACCAATACTAGAGTCAATACTAGGACCAATACTAGAGTCAATACTAGGATCAATACTAGGATTAATACTAGGATCAATACTAGAGTCAATACTAGGACCAATACTAGGATTAATACTAGGACCAATACTAGAGTCAATACTAGGACCAATACTAGGATAAATACTAGGACCAATACTAGAGTCAATACTAGGATCAATACTAGGATCAATACTAGGACCAATACTAGAGTCAATACTAGGACCAATACTAGGATCAATACTAGGACCAATACTAGAGTCAATACTAGGATCAATACTAGGATCAATACTAGAGTCAATACTAGGACCAATACTAGGACCAATACTAGAGTCAATACTAGGACCAATACTAGGATTAATACTAGAATCAATACTAGGATCAATACTAGGATTAATACTAGAATCAATACTAGGATAAATACTAGGACCAATACTAGAGTCAATACTAGGACCAATACTAGGACCAATACTAGAGTCAATACTAGGACCAATACTAGGATTAATACTAGAATCAATACTAGGATCAATACTAGGACCAATACTAGAGTCAATACTAGGACCAATACTAGGATAAATACTAGGACCAATACTAGGACCAATACTAGGATCAATACTAGGATAAATACTAGGATCAATACTAGGACCAATACTAGAGTCAATACTAGGATCAATACTAGGATTAATACTAGGACCAATACTAGAGTCAATACTAGAATCAATACTAGGATCAATACTAGGACCAATACTAGAGTCAATACTAGGACCAATACTAGGATCAATACTAGGATCAATACTAGGATCAATACTAGGACCAATACTAGAGTCAATACTAGGATCAATACTAGGATTAACACTAGGACCAACACTAGGACCAATACTAGGACCAACACTAGGACCAATACTAGGATCAATACTAGGATAAATACTAGGACCAATACTAGGACCAATACTAGAGTCAATACTAGGATCAATACTAGGATTAATACTAGGACCAATACTAGGTCCAATACTAGGATTAATACTAGGATCAATACTAGGACCAATACTAGAGTCAATACTAGGACCAATACTAGAGTCAATACTAGGATCAATACTAGGATTAATACTAGAATCAATACTAGGATCAATACTAGGACCAATACTAGGATTAATACTAGAATCAATACTAGGATAAATACTAGGACCAATACTAGAGTCAATACTAGGACCAATACTAGAGTCAATACTAGGACCAATACTAGAGCCAATACTAGGATCAATACTAGGACCAATACTAGGATCAATACTAGGACCAATACTAGGATTAACACTAGGACCAATACTAGAGTCAATACTAGGATCAATACTAGGATTAACACTAGGACCAACACTAGGACCAATACTAGGACCAACACTAGGATCAATACTATGATAAATACTAGGATCAATACTAGGACCAATACTAGAGTCAATACTAGGATCAATACTAGGATTAATACTAGGACCAATACTAGAGTCAATACTAGAATCAATACTAGGATAAATACTAGGACCAATACTAGAGTCAATACTAGGACCAATACTAGATCAATACTAGGACCAATACTAGAGCCAATACTAGGATCAATACTAGGACCAACACTAGGATCAATACTAGGATAAATACTAGGATCAATACTAGGACCAATACTAGAGTCAATACTAGGATCAATACTAGGATTAATACTAGGACCAATACTAGAGTCAATACTAGAATCAATACTAGGATCAATACTAGGACCAATACTAGAGTCAATACTAGGACCAATACTAGGATCAATACTAGGATCAATACTAGGATCAATACTAGGACCAATACTAGAGTCAATACTAGGATCAATACTAGGATTAACACTAGGACAAACACTAGGACCAATACTAGGACCAACACTAGGACCAATACTAGGATCAATACTAGGATAAATACTAAGACCAATACTAGGACCAATACTAGAGTCAATACTAGGATCAATACTAGGATTAATACTCGGACCAATACTAGGTCCAATACTAGGATCAATACTAGGATCAATACTAGGACCAATACTAGAGTCAATACTAGGACCAATACTAGAGTCAATACTAGGATCAATACTAGGATTAATACTAGAATCAATACTAGGATCAATACTAGGACCAATACTAGGATTAATACTAGAATCAATACTAGGATAAATACTAGCACCAATACTAGAGTCAATACTAGGACCAATACTAGGACCAATACTAGAGTCAATACTAGGACCAATACTAGGATTAATACTAGAATCAATACTAGGATCAATACTAGGACCAATACTAGGATTAATACTAGAATCAATACTAGGATAAATACTAGGACCAATACTAGAGTCAATACTAGGACAAATACTAGGACCAATACTAGAGTCAATACTAGGACCAATACTAGGATTAATACTAGAATCAATACTAGGATCAATACTAGGACCAATACTAGAGTCAATACTAGGACCAATACTAGGATAAATACTAGGACCAATACTAGGACCAATACTAGGATCAATACTAGGATAAATACTAGGATCAATACTAGGACCAATACTAGGACCAATACTAGAGTCAATACTAGGATCAATACTAGGATAAATACTAGGATTAATACTAGGACCAATACTAGAGTCAATACTAGAATCAATACTAGGATCAATACTAGGACCAATACTAGAGTCAATACTAGGACCAATACTAGGATCAATACTAGGATCAATACTAGGATCAATACTAGGACCAATACTAGAGTCAATACTAGGACCAATACTAGGATCAATACTAGGATCAATACTAGGATCAATACTAGGACCAATACTAGAGTCAATACTAGGATCAATACTAGGATCAACACTAGGATCAATACTAGGATCAACACTAGGACCAACACTAGGACCAATACTAGGACCAACACTAGGACCAATACTAGGATCAATACTAGGATAAATACTAGGACCAATACTAGGACCAATACTAGAGTCAATACTATGATCAATACTAGGATCAATACTAGGATTAATACTAGGATAAATACTAGGACCAATACTAGGACCAATACTAGGACCAATACTAGGACCAATACTAGGACCAATACTAGAGTCAATACTAGGATCAATACTAGGATAAATACTAGGATCAATACTAGGATTAATACTAGGATAAATACTAGGATCAACAATAGGATCAACACTAGGATCAATACTAGGATCAATACTAGGACCAATACTAGGATCAATACTAGGATCAATACTAGGATAAATACTAGGATCAACACTAGGATTAATACTAGGATAAACACTAGGATCAACACTAGGATCAATACTAGGATAAATACTAGGATCAATACTAGGATTAATACTAGGATAAATACTAGGATCAACAATAGGATCAACACTAGGATCAATACTAGGACCAATACTAGGACCAATACTAGGATCAATACTACGATAAATACTAGGATCAATACTAGGATTAATACTAGGATAAACACTAGGATCAACACTAGGATCAACACTAGGATCAATACTAGGATAAATACTAGGATCAACAATAGGACCAATACTAGGACCAATACTAGAGTCAATACTAGGATCAATACTAGGATAAATACTAGGATCAACACTAGGACCAATACTAGGACCAATACTAGGACCAATACTAGGACCAATACTAGAGTCAATACTAGGATCAATACTAGGATAAATACTAGGATCAATACTAGGATCAATACTAGGATAAATACTAGGACCAATACTAGGACCAATACTAGAGTCAATACTAGGATCAACACTAGGGCCAATACTAGGACCAATACTAGAGTCAATACTAGGATCAATACTAGGTTAAATACTAGGATCAACACTAGGACCAATACTAGGACCAATTCTAGGACCAATACTAGGATAAATACTAGGATCAATACTAGGATTAATACTAGGATAAATACTAGGACCAATACTAGGACCAATACTAGAGTCAATACTAGGATCAACACTAGGATCAATACTAGGACCACTATTAGGATAAATACTAGGATCAACAATAGGACCAATACTAAAGTCAATACTAGAGTCAATACTAGGATCAATACTAGGATAAATACTAGGATCAACACTAGGACCAATACTAGGACCAATACTAGGACCAATACTAGGACCAATACTAGAGTCAATACTAGGATCAATACTAGGATAAATAGTAGGATCAACACTAGGACCAATACTAGGACCAATACTAGGACCAATACTAGGACCAATACTAGAGTCAATACTAGGATCAATACTAGGATAAATACTAGGATCAACACTAGGACCAATACTAGGACCAATACTAGGACCAATACTAGGATCAATACTAGGATAAATACTAGGACCAATACTAGAGTCAATACTAGGATCAATACTAGGATAAATACTAGGATCAACACTAGGACCAATACTAGGACCAATACTAGGACCAATGCTAGGACCAATACTAGAGTCAATACTAGGATCAATACTAGGATAAATACTAGGATCAACACTAGGACCAATACTAGGACCAATACTAGGACCAATACTAGGATCAATACTAGGATAAATACTAGGACCAATACTAGAGTCAATACTAGGATCAATACTAGGATAAATACTAGGATCAACACTAGGACCAATACTAGAGTCAATACTAGGATCAATACTAGGATAAATACTAGGATCAACACTAGGACCAATACTAGGACCAATACTAGGACCAATACTAGAGTCAATACTAGGATCAATACTAGGATAAATACTAGGATCAACACTAGGACCAATACTAGGACCAATACTAGGATAAATACTAGGACCAATACTAGGACCAATACTAGGATAAATACTAGGACCAATACTAGGACCAATACTAGAGTCAATACTAGGATCAATACTAGGATTAATACTAGGATCAATACTAGAGTCAATACTAGGACCAATACTCGGACCAATACTAGGATAAATA
>JAMOIN010001683.1:0-5000 GCA_024666655.1 Dascyllus trimaculatus | reverse complement strand
GTCTGTCTGTCTCTCACCTGTCGGTCTGTTTGTCTGTCTGTCTGTCTCTCACCTGTCTGTCTCTCACCTGTCGGTCTGTTTGTCTGTCTGTCTGTCTCTCACCTGTCTGTCTCTCACCTGTCTGTCTGTCTGTCTGTCTGTCTGTCTCTCACCTGTCTGTCTCTCACCTGTCTGTCTCTCACCTGTCTGTCTGTCTGTCTGTCTGTCTGTCTCTCACCCGTCTGTCTGTCTCTCACCTGTCTCTCACCTGTCTGCCTGCCTGCCTCTCACCTGTCGGTCTGTTTGTCTGTCTGTCTGTCTCTCACCTGTCTGTCTCTCACCTGTCTGTCTGTCTGTCTGTCTGTCTGTCTCTCACCTGTCTGTCTGTCTGTCTCTCACCTGTCTGTCTCTCACCTGTCTGTCTCTCACCTGTCTGTCTGTCTGTCTGTCTGTCTGTCTCTCACCTGTCTGTCTGTCTCTCACCTGTCTCTCACCTGTCTGTCTGTCTGTCTGTCTGTCTGTCTCTCACCTGTCTGTCTGTCTGTCTGTCTGTCTCTCACCTGTCTGTCTGTCTGTCTGTCTCTCACCTGTCTGTCTGTCTCTCACCTGTCTGTCTGTCTGTCTGTCTGTCTCTCACCTGTCTGTCTGTCTCTCACCTGTCTGTCTGTCTCTCACCTGTCTCTCACCTGTCTGTCTGTCTCTCACCTGTCTGTCTGTCCTCAGATCCGTCCATGCCTGAGTCTGAGAGGAACAAGATCGCTATCGGAGCCTCAGGACTGGTTCTGGGTCTGGTCTTATCTCTGGCTGGATTCATCTACTACAAGAGGAAGGCCCGAGGTCAGACCCCTTTACACCAGTCACAACCAGTTTAGACCAGTTTATCACCAGTCACAACCAGTTTATACCGGTTTATACCAGTTTACACCAGTTTATACCAGTTTATACCAGTTTACACCAGTTTATACCAGTTTATACCAGTCACAACCAGTTTATACCGGTTTATACCAGTTTACACCAGTTTACACCAGTTTATACCAGTTTACACCAGTTTATACCAGTTTACACCAGTTTACACCAGTTTATACCGGTTTATACCAGTTTATACCAGTTTATACCAGTTTATACCAGTTTATACCGGTTTATACCAGTTTATACCGGTTTATACCAGTTTACACCAGTTTATACCAGTTTATACCGGTTTATACCAGTTTATACCGGTTTATACCAGTTTATACCAGTTTACACCAGTTTATACCGGTTTATACCAGTTTATACCAGTTTATACCAGTTTATACCAGTTTATACCGGTTTATACCAGTTTATACCAGTTTATACCGGTTTATACCGGTTTATACCAGTTTACACCAGTTCATACCAGTTTATACCAGTTTATACCGGTTTATACCAGTTTATACCAGTTTATACCAGTTTATACCAGTTTATACCGGTTTATACCAGTCACAACCAGTTTATACCGGTTTATACCAGTTACAACCAGTTTACACCAGTCACAACCAGTTTAGACCAGTTTACACCAGTCACAACCAGTTTAGACCAGTTTAAACCAGTCACAACCAGTTTAGACCAGTTTATACCAGTCACAACCAGTTTACACCAGTTTACACCAGTCACAACCAGTTTAGACCAGTTTATACCAGTCACAACCAGTTTACACCAGTTTATACCAGTTTACTCCAGTCACAACCAGTTTACACCAGTTTACACCAGTTTATACCAGTTTATACCAGTTTATACCAGTTCACAACCAGTTTACACCAGTTTATACCAGTTTACTCCAGTCACAACCAGTTAACACCAGTTTACACCAGTTTATACCAGTTTATACCAGTTTACACCAGTTTATACCAGTTAAGACCAGTTAAGACCAGTTTATGCCGGTTTATACCAGTTTATACCAGTTTATACCAGTTTATACCAGTTTATACCGGTTTATACTAGTCACAACCAGTTTATACCGGTTTATACCAGTTGACACCAGTTTACACCAGTCACAACCAGTTTAGACCAGTTTACAACAGTCACAACCAGTTTAAACCAGTTTACACCAGTTTACTCCAGTCACAACCAGTTTACACCAGTTTACACCAGTTTATACCAGTTTATACCAGTTTATACCAGTTCACAACCAGTTTACACCAGTTTATACCAGTTTACTCCAGTCACAACCAGTTTACACCAGTTTACACCAGTTTATACCAGTTTATACCAGTTTACACCAGTTTATACCAGTTAAGACCAGTTTATACCGGTTTATACCAGTTTATACCAGTTTATACCAGTTTATACCAGTTTATACCAGTTTACACCAGTTTACACCAGTCACAACCAGTTTAGACCAGTTTACACCAGTCACAACCAGTTTAAACCAGTTTACACCAGTCACAACCAGTTTAGACCAGTTTACACCAGTCACAACCAGTTTAAACCAGTTTACACCAGTCACAACCAGTTTAGACCAGTTTACACCAGTCACAACCAGTTTACACCAGTTTACACCAGTCACAATCAGTTTAGACCAGTTTATACCAGTCACAACCAGTTTACACCAGTTTATACCAGTTTACTCCAGTCACAACCAGTTTACACCAGTTTACACCAGTTTATACCAGTTTATACCAGTCACAACCAGTTTACACCAGTTTATACCAGTTTACTCCAGTCACAACCAGTTTACACCAGTTTACACCAGTTTACACCAGTTTATACCAGTTTATACCAGTCACAACCAGTTTATACCGGTTTATACCAGTTTACACCAGTTTATACCAGTTTATACCAGTTTATACCGGTTTATACCAGTTTATACCAGTTTATACCAGTTTATACCAGTTTATACCAGTCACAACCAGTTTATACCGGTTTATACCAGTTTACACCAGTTTACACCAGTCACAACCAGTTTAGACCAGTTTACACCAGTCACAACCAGTTTAGACCAGTTTACACCAGTCACAACCAGTTTAGACCAGTTTAAACCAGTCACAACCAGTTTAGACCAGTTTATACCAGTCACAACCAGTTTACACCAGTTTACACCAGTCACAACCAGTTTACACCAGTTTATACCAGTCACAACCAGTTTACACCAGTTTATACCAGTTTACTCCAGTCACAACCAGTTTACACCAGTTTACACCAGTTTATACCAGTTTACTCCAGTCACAACCAGTTTACACCAGTTTATACCAGTCACCACCAGTTTATACCGGTTTATACCAGTTTACACCAGTTTATACCAGTCACCACCAGTTTATACCGGTTTATACCAGTTTACACCAGTTTATACCAGTTTATACCAGTTTATACCAGTCACAACCAGTTTATACCGGTTTATACCAGTTTACACCAGTTTATACCAGTTTATACCAGTTTATACCAGTCACAACCAGTTTACACCAGTTTATACCAGTTTACACTTGTCTAATACCCGTCAAATCCAGTTTATTCCAGTCAAAACAAGTGACCACTGATGTTTGGTCCAGTCTAGTTCAGACCAGTCCACACCTGTGTAAACCAGTTTAAACCAGTTTAATGATGTGCTGCCAGTATCTGTTGTTGACCTTCTCTTTGTCTGTTTCCAGGACGGACTCTGGTTCCAACCACTAACTGAGGAACGATCCTGGTCCTGGACCTGGTTCTGGTCCTGTTAAACACCAGTTAAACACCAGCTCAAACCCGTTTAAACCAGTTTAACCGTCACGTCCTCTACTGGCACCAGTTAGCGGCCATTCCTCCCCCTTTTCCTTCCTCTCTCCAGGGGGGCGGAGCACGGCAGGTGTCTGGGAATGTGGACAGGTGCGGCCAATCAGTGATCAGCTGATGAGGCCAACACCTGATGGGAGCTGGCAGCTGCCCCCTCCCCCTCCCTCTGTCAGAGGCATTCAGATGATTCCCAGACGCCGGACCGTGAACCAGCTCCCAGTCAGTCCCTCTCCCTGACGCATGTCTGGCTGCTGTCGTGTTGCCTGACGCATGTTTCCTCTGCTCAGTGTGGAAACATGCGTCACGCTGCTGTGTGCAGCCTTCCCTCAACATGCACCGCTGCAATACCTCCATGCACCGCTGCCTCCCTCCATGCACCGCTACCATCCCTCTACACGCACCGCTGCATCTCTCCACGCACCGCTGCCATCCCTCCATGCACCGCTGCCATCCCTCCATGCACCGCTGCCATACCTCCATGCACCGCTGCCATCCCTCTACATGCACCGCTGCCATCCCTCCATGCACCGCTGCCATCCCTCCATGCACCGCTGCCATCCCTCCACGCACCGCTGCCATCCCTCCATGCACCGCTGCCATCCCTCCATGCACCGCTGCCATCCCTCTACATGCACTGCTGCATCCCTCCACGCACCGCTGCATCCTCCATGCACCGCTGCCATCCCTCCATGCACCGCTGCATCCCTCTACATGCACTGCTGCATCCCTCCACGCACCGCTGCATCCTCCGTGCACCGCTGCCATCCCTCTACATGCATCGCTGCATCCCTCTACATGCACCGCTGCAATACCTCCATGCACCGCTGCCTCCCTCCATGCACCGCTGCCTTCCTCCATGCACCGCTGCATCCCTCCACGCACCGCTGCATCCCTCCATGCACCGCAGCCATACCTCCATGCACAGCTGCATCCCTCCACACACCGCTGCCATCCCTCCATGCACCGTTGCATCCCTCTACATGCACCGCTGCATCCCTCCACACACCGCTGCCATCCCTCTACATGCACCGCTGCATCCCTCGACATGCACCGCTGCATCCCTCGACATGCACCACTGCATCCCTCTACATGCACCGCTGCAATACCTCCATGCACCGCTGCATCCCTCTACATGCACCGCTGCATCCCTCCACACACCGCTGCCATCCCTCTACATGCACCGCTGCATCCCTCTACATGCACCGCTGCAATACCTCCATGCACCGCTGCATCCCTCTACATGCACCGCTGCATCCCTCTACACGCATCGCTGCCATCCCTCCATGCACCGCTGCATC
>JAMOIN010001726.1:0-55706 GCA_024666655.1 Dascyllus trimaculatus | reverse complement strand
AGCTGTTTTAGAGCATTAGAAATAGCAACAGTGCACTTTTTGAAACTCAATGTATACAAACATGTTTCACTGTCAGATGCTGTTCAAATATGATAAATATGAAGGCAAAAGCTGTTTCCAGTCACGTTGTATCAAGGAATTGACTCCATACAGTTAATGGCAAAAGTGGCATTATCAGCCCGCGAAAAGGTTTTTTAGAGAATTAGAAATAGCAACAGTGCACTTTTTGAAACTCAATGTTTACAAACATGTTTCACTGTCAGATGCTGTTCAAATATGAAAAAAATGAAGGCAAAAGCTGTTTTCTGTCACGTTGTGTCAAGGAATTGACTCCATACAGTAAGTATCAAAAGTGGCATTTTCAGTCAAGGAAAAGCTGTTTTAGAGCATTAGAAATAGCAACAGTGCACTTTTTTAAAATCAATGTTTACAAACATGTTTCACTGTCAGATGCTGTTCAAATATGATAAATATGAAGGCAAAAGCTGTTTCCAGTCACGCTGTATGGAGGAATTGACTCCATAGAGTAAGTATCAAAAGTGGCATTTTCAGCCCGCGAAAAGCTGTTTCAGAGCATGAGAAACAATGAGACTGCAGTTTTTCAAAATCAGTGTTTACAAACATGTTTCACTGTCAGATGCTCTTCAAAAATGATAAATATGAAGGCTATAGCTCTCTCCAGTCACTTTGTGTAAGGGAATTGACTCCATACAGTAAGTTTCAAAAGTGGCATTTTCAGCCGGCGAAAAGCTGTTTAAGAGCATGAGAAACAGGTAGACTGCAGTTTTTAAAAATCAATGTTTACAAACATGTTTCAGTGTCAGATGCTCTTCAAATATGATAAATGTGATGGGAAAAGCTGTTTCCAGTCACGTTGTATCATGGAATTGACTCCAAACAGTAAGTGGCAAAAGTGGCAATTTCAGCCCGCGAAAAGCTGTTTTAGAGCAGGAAAAACAGCTAGTCTGCAGTATTTCAAAATCAATGTTTACAAACATGTTTCACTGTCAGATGCTGTTCAAATATGATAAATATGAAGGCAAAAGCTGTTTCCAGTCACGTTGTATCAAGGAATTGATTCCACACAGTGAGTGGCAAAACTGGCATTTTCAGCATACGAAAATCGGTTTTAGAGCATTAGAAACAGGTAGACTGCAGTTTTTAAAAATCAATGTTTACAAACTTGTTTCACTGTATGATGCAATTCAAATATGATGAATATGAAGGCAAAAGCTGTTTCCAGTCACATTTTATCAAGGAATTGACTCCGTACAGTAAGTGACAAAAGGGGAATTTTCAGCCAGCGACAACCTGTTTTAGAGCAATAGAAATAGCAACAGTGGACCTTTTGAAAATCAATGTTTACTGTCAGATGCTGTTCAAATATGATAAAAATGAAGGCAAAAGCTGTTTCCTGTCACGTTGTATCAAGGAATTGACGCCATACAGTAAGTATCAAAAGTGGCATTTTCAGCTCGCGAAAAGCTGTTTTAGAGCATGAGAAACAGGTAGACTGCAGTTTTTCAAATTCAATGTTTACAAACATGTTTCACTGTCAGATGCTGTTCAAATATGATAACTATGAAGGCAAAAGCTGTTTCCAGTCACGTTGTATCAATTAATGGACTCCATACAGTGAGTGGCAAAAGTGTAATTTTCAGCCCGCGAAAAGCTGTTTAAGAGCATTAGAAATAGCAACAGTGGACTTTTTTAAAATCAATGTTTACAAACATGTTTCACTGTCAGATGCTGTTCAAATATGATAAATATGAAGGCAAAAGCTGTTTCCAGTCACGTTGTATCAAGGAATTGATTCCACACAGTGAGTGGCAAAACTGGCATTTTCAGCATACGAAAATCGGTTTTAGAGCATTAGAAACAGGTAGACTGCAGTTTTTAAAAATCAATGTTTACAAACTTGTTTCACTGTATGATGCAATTCAAATATGATGAATATGAAGGCAAAAGCTGTTTCCAGTCACATTTTATCAAGGAATTGACTCCGTACAGTAAGTGACAAAAGTGGAATTTTCAGCCAGCGACAACCTGTTTTAGAGCATTAGAAATAGCAACAGTGGACCTTTTGAAAATCAATGTTTACTGTCAGATGCTGTTCAAATATGATAAAAATGAAGGCAAAAGCTGTTTCCTGTCACGTTGTATCAAGGAATTGACGCCATACGGTAAGTATCAAAAGTGGCATTTTCAGCTCGCGAAAAGCTGTTTTAGAGCATGAGAAACAGGTAGACTGCAGTTTTTCAAATTCAATGTTTACAAACATGTTTCACTGTCAGATGCTGTTCAAATATGATAAATATGAAGGCAAAAGCTGTTTCCAGTCACGTTGTATCAATTAATGGACTCCATACAGTGAGTGGCAAAAGTGTAATTTTCAGCCCGCGAAAAGCTGTTTAAGAGCAGTAGAAATAGCAACAGTGGACCTTTTGAAAATCAATGTTTACAACCATGTTTCACTGTCAGATGGTTTTCAAATATGATAAATATGAAGGCAAAAGCTGTTTCCAGTCACGTTATATCAAGTAATTGACTCCATACAGTAATTCGCAAAAGTGGATTTTACAGCCCGCGAAAAGCTGTTTGAGAGCATGAGAAACAGCTATACTGTAGTTTTTCAAAATCAATGTTTACAAACATGTTTCACTGTCAGATGCTGTTCAAATATGATAAATATGAAGGCAAAAGCTGTTTCCAGTCACGTTGTATCAAGTCATTGACTCCATACAGTGTGTGGCAAAAGTGGCATTTTCAGTCCGCGAAAAGCTGTTTTAGAGCATTAGACATAACAACAGTGCACTTTTTGAAAATCAATGTTTACAAACATGTTTCACTGTCAGATGCTGTTCAAATATGATAAATATGAAGCCAAAAGCTGTTTCCAGTCACGTTGTATCAAGGAGTTGACTACATATAGTGAGTGGCAAATGTGTCATTTTCAGCCCCCGAAAAGCTGTTTTAGAGCATTACAAATAGCAACAGTGCACTTTTTGAAAATCAATGTTTACAAACATGTTTCACTGTCAGATGCTGTTCAAATATGATAAATATGAAGGCAAAAGCTGTTTCCAGTCACGTTGTATCAAGGAATTGACTCCATCCAGTAAGTATCAAAAGTGGCATTTTAAGCTCGCGAAAAGCTGTTTTAGAGCATGACAAACATCTAGACTGCAATTTTTGAAAATCAATGTTTGCAAACATGTTTCACTGTCAGATGCTATTCAAATATGATGAATATGAAGGCAAATGCTGTTTCCAGTCACCTTGTATCAAGGAATTGACTCCATACAGAAAGTGACAAAAGTGGTATTTTCAGCCCGCGAAAAGCTGTTTTAGAGCATGAGAAACAGCAAAACTGCAGTTTTTCAAAATCAATGTTTACAAACATGTTTCACTGTCAGATGCTGTTCAAATATGATCAATGTGAAGGCAAAAGCTGTTTCCAGTCACGTTCTATCAAGTAATGCACTCTATACAGTGATTGGCAAAAGTGGCATTTTCAGCCCGCGAAAAGCTGTTTTAGAGCATGAGAAACAGCTAGACTGCAGTTTTTCATAATCAATGTTTACAAACATGTTTCACTGTCAGATGCTGTTCAGATATGATAAATATGAAGGCAAAAGCTGTTTCCAGTCACGTTGTGTCAAGGAATTGACTCCATACAGTAAGTATCAAAAGTGGCATTTTCAGCCCGCGAAAAGCTGTTTCAGAGCATGAGAAACAATGAGACTGCAGTTTTTCAAAATCAGTGTTTACAAACATGTTTCACTGTCAGATGCTCTTCAAATATGATAAATATGAAGGCTAAAGCTCTCTCCAGTCACTTTGTATCAAGGAATTGACTCCATACAGTAATTGGAAAAAGTGGCACTTTCAGGCCGCGAAAAGCTGTTTTAGAGCATGAGAAACCGCTAGACTGCAGTTTTTCAAAATCAATGTTTACAAACATGCTTCACTGTCAGATGCTGTTCAAATATGATAAATATGAAGGCAAAAGCAGTTTCCAGTCACGTTGTATCAAGGAATTGACTACATATAGTGAGTGGCAAAAGGGGCATTTTCAGCCCGCGAAAAGCTGTTTCAGAGCATTAGAAATAGCAACAGTGCACTTTTTGAAAATCAATGTTTTTCAAACATGTTTCACTGCAGATGCTGTTCAAATATGACAAAAATGAAGGCAACAGCTGTTTCCAGTCAAGTTGTATCAAGGAATTGACTCCATACATTAAGTGGCAAAAGTGGCATTTTCAGCCCGCGAAAAGCTGTTTTAGAGCATTAGAAACAGGTTGACTGCAGTTTTTCAAAATCAATGTTTACAAACATGTTTCACTGTCAGATGCTGTTCAAATATGATAAATATGAAGGCAAAAGCTGTTTCCAGTCACGTTGTATCAAGGAATTAACTCCATAAGGAAAGTGGCAAAAGTGGCATTTTCAGCCCGCGAAAAGCTGTTATAGAGCATGAGAAACAGGTCGACTGCAGTTTTTCAAAATCAATGTTTACAAACAAGTTTCACTGTCAGATGCTGTTCAAATATGATAAATATGAAGGCAAAAGCTGTTTCCAGTCACATTGTATGAAGGAATTGACTCCATACAGTGAGTGGCAAAAGTGGCTTTTTCAGCCCGCGAAAAGCTGTTTTAGAGCAATAGAAATAACAACAGTGCACTTTTTGAAAATCAATGTTTACAAACATGTTTCACTGTCAGATGCTGTTTAAATATGATAATTATGAAGGCAAAAGCTGTTTCCAGTCACGTTGTATCAAGGAATTGACTCAATACAGTGAGTTGCAAAAGTGGCATTTTCAGCCCGCGAAAAGATGTTTTAGAGCATTAGAAATAGCAACAGTGCACTTTTTGAGAATCAATGTTTACCAATATGTTTCACTGTCAGATGCTGTTCAAATATGATAAATATGAAGGCAAAAGCTGTTTCCAGTCACGTTGTATCACGGAATTGACTCAATGCAGTGAGTGGCAAAAGTGGCATTTTCAGCTAGCGAAAAGCTGTTTTAGAGCATTACAAATAGCAACAGTGCACTTTTTGAAAATCAATGTTTACCAACATGTTTCACTGTCAGATGCTGTTCAAATATGATAAATATGAAGGCAAAAGCTGTTTCCAGTCACGTTGTATCACGGAATTGACTCAATACAGTGAGTGGCAAAAGTGGCATTTTCAGCCCGCGAAAAGCTGTTTTAGAGCAGTAGAAATAGCAAAAGTGCACTTTTTAAAATCAATGTTTACAAACATGCTTCACTGTCAGATGCTGTTTAAATATGATAAATATGAAGGCAATAACTGTTTCCAGTCACGTTGTATCAAGGAATTGACTCCAAACAGTAAGTGGCAAAAGTGGCATTTTCAGCCCGCGAAAAGCTGTTTTAGAGCATTAGAAACAGGTTGACTGCAGTTTTTCAAAATCAATGTTTACAAACATGTTTAACTGTCAGATGCTGTTCAAATATGATAAATATGAAGGCAAAAGCTGTTTCCAGTCACGTTGTATCAAGGAATTGACTCCATAAGGTAAGTGGCAAAAGTGGCATTTTCAGCCCGCGAAAAGTTGTTATAGAGCATGAGAAACAGGTTGACTGCAGTTTTTCAAAATCAATGTTTACAAACATGTTTCACTGTCAGATGCTGTTCAAATATGATAAATATGAAGGCAAAAGCTGTTTCCAGTCACGTTGTATCAAGGAATTGACTCCATAAGGTAAGTGGCAAAAGTGGCATTTTGAGCCCGCGAAAAGCTGTTATAGAGCATGAGAAACAGGTAGACTGCAGTTTTTCAAAATCAATGTTTACAAACAAGTTTCACTGTCAGATGCTGTTCAAATATGATAAATATGAAGGCAAAAGCTGTTTCCAGTCACATTGTATGAAGGAATTGACTCCATACAGTGTGTGGCAAAAGTGGCATTTTCAGCCCGCGAAAAGCTGTTTTAGAGCATTAGACATAGCAACAGTGCACAATTTGAAAATCAATGTTAACAAACATGTTTCACTGTCAGATGCTGTTCAAATATGATAGATATGAAGGCAAAAGCTGTTTCCAGTCACGTTGTATGAAGGAATTTACTCCATACAGTGAGTGGCAAAAGTGGCATTTTCAGCCCCCGAAAAGCTGTTTTAGAGCATTAGAAATAGCAACAGTGCACTTTTTGAAAATCAATGTTTACAAACATGTTTCACTGTCAGATGCTGTTCAAATATGATAAATATGAAGGCAAAACCTGTTTCCAGTCACGTTGTATCAAGGAATTGACTCCATACAGTTAATGGCAATAGTGGCATTTTCAGCCCGCGAAAAGCTTTTTTAGAGAATTAGAAATAGCAACAGTGCACTTTTTGAAACTCAATGTTTACAAACATGTTTCACTGTCAGATGCTGTTTAAATATGAAAAAAATGAAGGCAAAAGCTGTTTCCTGTCACGTTGTGTCAAGGAATTGACTCCATGCAGAAAGTATCAAAAGTGGCATTTTCAGTCAAGGAAAAGCTGTTTTAGAGCATTAGAAATAGCAACAGTGCACTTTTTTAAAATCAATGTTTACAAACATGTTTCACTGTCAGATGCTGTTCAAATATGATAAATATGAAGGCAAAAGCTGTTTCCAGTCACGTTGTATGGAGGAATTGACTCCATAGAGTAAGTATCAAAAGTGGCATTTTCAGCCCGCGAAAAGCTGTTTCAGAGCATGAGAAACAATGAGACTGCAGTTTTTCAAAATCAGTGTTTACAAACATGTTTCACTGTCAGATGCTGTTCAAATATGATAAATATGAAGGCAAAAGCTGCTTCCAGTCAGGTTGTGTCAAGGAATTGACTCCATAAGGTAAGTGGCAAAAGTGGCATTTTCAGCCCGCGAAAAGCTGTTTTAGAGCATGAGAAACAGGTTGACTGCAGTTTTTCAAAATCAATGTTTACAAACATGTTTCACTGTCAGATGCTGTTCAAATATGATAAATATGAAGGCAAAAGCTGTTTCCAGTCACGTTGTATCAAGGAATTGACTCCATAAGGTAAGTGGCAAAAGTGGCATTTTCAGCCCGCGAAAAGCTGTTATAGAGCATGAGAAACAGGTAGACTGCAGTTTTTCAAAATCAATGTTTACAAACAAGTTTCACTGTCAGATGCTGTTCGAATATGATAAATATGAAGGCAAGAGCTGTTTCCAGTCACATTGTATGAAGGAACTGACTCCATACAGTGAGTGGCAAAAGTGGCATTTTCAGCCCGCGAAAAGCTGTTTTAGAGCATTAGACATAGCAACAGTGCACAATTTGAAAATCAATTTTAACAAACATGTTTCACTGTCAGATGCTGTTCAAATATGATAAATATGAAGGCAAAAGCTGTTTCCAGTCACGTTGTATCAAGGAATTTACTCCATACAGTGAGTGGCAAAATTGGCATTTTCAGCCCGCGAAAAGCTGTTGTAGAGCATTAGAAAAAGCTAGACTGCAGTTTTTCAAAATCAATGTTTACAAACATGTTTCACTGTCAGATGCTGTTCAAATATGATAAATATGAAGGCAAAACCTGTTTCCAGTCACGTTGTATCAAGGAATTGACTCCATACAGTTAATGGCAAAAGTGGCATTTTCAGCCCGCGAAAAGCTTTTTTAGAGAATTAGAAATAGCAACAGTGCACTTTTTCAAACTCAATGTTTACAAACATGTTTCACTTTCAGATGCTGTTCAAATATGAAAAAAATGAAGGCAAAAGCTGTTTCCTGTCACGTTGTGTCAAGGAATTGACTCCATACAGTAAGTATCAAAAGTGGCATTTTCAGCCCGCGAAAAGCTGTTTTAGAGCATTAGAAATAGCAACAGTGCACTTTTTGAAAATCAATGTTTACAAACATGTTTCACTGTCAGATGCTGTTCAAATATGAAAAAAATGAAGGCAAAAGCTGTTTCCTGTCACGTTGTGTCAAGGAATTGACTCCATAGAGTAAGTATCAAAAGTGGCATTTTCAGCCCGCGAAAAGCTGTTTCAGAGCATGAGAAACAATGAGACTGCAGTTTTTCAAAATCAGTGTTTACAAACATGTTTCACTGTCAGATGCTCTTCAAAAATGATAAATATGAAGGCTATAGCTCTCTCCAGTCACTTTGTGTAAGGGAATTGACTCCATACAGTAAGTTTCAAAAGTGGCATTTTCAGCCCGCGAAAAGCTGTTTAAGAGCATGAGAAACAGGTAGACTGCAGTTTTTAAAAATCAATGTTTACAAACATGTTTCAGTGTCAGATGCTGTTCAAATATGATAAATATGATGGGAAAAGCTGTTTCCAGTCACGTTGTATCATGGAATTGACTCCATACAGTAAGTGGCAAAAGTGGCAATTTCAGCCCGCGAAAAGCTGTTTTAGAGCAGGAAAAACAGCTAGTCTGCAGTATTTCAAAATCAATGTTTACAAACATGTTTCACTGTCAGATGCTGTTCAAATATGATAAATATGAAGGCAAAAGCTGTTTCCAGTCACGTTGTATCAAGGAATTGATTCCACACAGTGAGTGGCAAAACTGGCATTTTCAGCATACGAAAAGCTGTTTTAGAGCATTAGAAACAGGTAGACTGCAGTTTTTAAAAATCAATGTTTACAAACTTGTTTCACTGTGTGATGCAATTCAAATATGATGAATATGAAGGCAAAAGCTGTTTCCAGTCACATTTTATCAAGGAATTGACTCCGTACAGTAAGTGACAAAAGTGGAATTTTCAGCCAGCGACAACCTGTTTTAGAGCAATAGAAATAGCAACAGTGGACCTTTTGAAAATCAATGTTTGCTGTCAGATGCTGTTCAAATATGATAAAAATGAAGGCAAAAGCTGTTTCCCTTTCACGTTGTATCAAGGAATTGACGCCATACGGTAAGTATAAAAAGTGGCATTTTCAGCTCGCGAAAAGCTGTTTTAGAGCATGAGAAACAGGTAGACTGCAGTTTTTCAAATTCAATGTTTACAAACATGTTTCACTGTCAGATGCTGTTCAAATATGATAAATATGAAGGCAAAAGCTGTTTCCAGTCACGTTGTATCAAGTAATTGACTCCATACAGTGTGTGGCAAAAGTGGCATTTTCAGCCCCCGAAAAGCTGTTTTAGAGCATTAGAAATAGCAACAGTGCACTTTTTGAAAATCAATGTTTACAAACATGTTTCACTGTCAGATGCTGTTCAAATATGATAAATATGAAGGCAAAAGCTGTTTCCAGTCACGTTGTATCAAGGAATTGACTCCATCCAGTAAGTATCAAAAGTGGCATTTTCAGCCCGCGAAAAGCTGTTTTAGAGCATTAGAAATAGCAACAGTGCACTTTTTGAAAATCAATGTTTACAAACATGCTTCACTGTCAGATGCTGTTCAAATATGATAAATATGAAGGCAAAAGCTGTTTCCAGTCACATTGTATCAAGGAATTGACTCCATACAGTGATTGGCAAAAGTGGCATTTTCAGCCCGCGAAAAGCTGTTTTAGAGCATTAGACATAGCAACAGTGCACAATTTGAAAATCAATGTTTACAAACATGTTTCACTGTAAGATGCTGTTTAAATATGATAAATATGAAGGCAAAAGCTTTTTCCAGTCACTTTGTATAAAGGAATTGACTCCATACAGTAAATGCAAAAGTGGCATTTTCATCCCGCGAAAAGCTGTTTTAGAGCATTAGAAATAGCAACAGTGCACGTTTTGAAAATCAATGTTTAATAACATGTTTCACTGTCAGATGCTGTTCAAATATGATAAATATGAAGGCAAAGGCTGTTTCCAGTCACGTTGTATCAAGGAATTGACTCAATACAGTGAGTGGCAAAAGAGCCATTTTGAGCCCGCGAAAAGCTGTTTTAGAGCATTAGAAATAGCAACAGTGCACTTTTTGAAACTCAATGTATACAAACATGTTTCACTGTCAGATGCTGTTCAAATATGATAAATATGAAGGCAAAAGCTGTTTCCAGTCACGTTGTATCAAGGAATTGACTCCATACAGTTAATGGCAAAAGTGGCATTATCAGCCCGCGAAAAGGTTTTTTAGAGAATTAGAAATAGCAACAGTGCACTTTTTGAAACTCAATGTTTACAAACATGTTTCACTGTCAGATGCTGTTCAAATATGAAAAAAATGAAGGCAAAAGCTGTTTTCTGTCACGTTGTGTCAAGGAATTGACTCCATACAGTAAGTATCAAAAGTGGCATTTTCAGTCAAGGAAAAGCTGTTTTAGAGCATTAGAAATAGCAACAGTGCACTTTTTTAAAATCAATGTTTACAAACATGTTTCACTGTCAGATGCTGTTCAAATATGATAAATATGAAGGCAAAAGTTGTTTCCAGTCACGCTGTATGGAGGAATTGACTCCATAGAGTAAGTATCAAAAGTGGCATTTTCAGCCCGCGAAAAGCTGTTTCAGAGCATGAGAAACAATGAGACTGCAGTTTTTCAAAATCAGTGTTTACAAACATGTTTCACTGTCAGATGCTCTTCAAAAATGATAAATATGAAGGCTATAGCTCTCTCCAGTCACTTTGTGTAAGGGAATTGACTCCATACAGTAAGTTTCAAAAGTGGCATTTTCAGCCGGCGAAAAGCTGTTTAAGAGCATGAGAAACAGGTAGACTGCAGTTTTTAAAAATCAATGTTTACAAACATGTTTCAGTGTCAGATGCTCTTCAAATATGATAAATGTGATGGGAAAAGCTGTTTCCAGTCACGTTGTATCATGGAATTGACTCCAAACAGTAAGTGGCAAAAGTGGCAATTTCAGCCCGCGAAAAGCTGTTTTAGAGCAGGAAAAACAGCTAGTCTGCAGTATTTCAAAATCAATGTTTACAAACATGTTTCACTGTCAGATGCTGTTCAAATATGATAAATATGAAGGCAAAAGCTGTTTCCAGTCACGTTGTATCAAGGAATTGATTCCACACAGTGAGTGGCAAAAGTGGCATTTTCAGCATACGAAAATCGGTTTTAGAGCATTAGAAACAGGTAGACTGCAGTTTTTAAAAATCAATGTTTACAAACTTGTTTCACTGTATGATGCAATTCAAATATGATGAATATGAAGGCAAAAGCTGTTTCCAGTCACATTTTATCAAGGAATTGACTCCGTACAGTAAGTGACAAAAGTGGAATTTTCAGCCAGCGACAACCTGTTTTAGAGCAATAGAAATAGCAACAGTGGACCTTTTGAAAATCAATGTTTACTGTCAGATGCTGTTCAAATATGATAAAAATGAAGGCAAAAGCTGTTTCCCTTTCACGTTGTACCAAGGAATTGACGCCATACGGTAAGTATCAAAAGTGGCATTTTCAGCTCGCGAAAAGCTGTTTTAGAGCATGAGAAACAGGTAGACTGCAGTTTTTCAAATTCAATGTTTACAAACATGTTTCACTGTCAGATGCTGTTCAAATATGATAAATATGAAGGCAAAAGCTGTTTCCAGTCACGTTGTATCAATTAATGGACTCCATACAGTGAGTGGCAAAAGTGTAATTTTCAGCCCGCGAAAAGCTGTTTAAGAGCAGTAGAAATAGCAACAGTGGACCTTTTGAAAATCAATGTTTACAAACATGTTTCACTGTCAGATGCTGTTCAAATATGATAAATATGAAGGCAAAAGCTGTTTCCAGTCACGTTGTATCAAGGAATTGATTCCACACAGTGAGTGGCAAAACTGGCATTTTCAGCATACGAAAATCGGTTTTAGAGCATTAGAAACAGGTAGACTGCAGTTTTTAAAAATCAATGTTTACAAACTTGTTTCACTGTATGATGCAATTCAAATATGATGAATATGAAGGCAAAAGCTGTTTCCAGTCACATTTTATCAAGGAATTGACTCCGTACAGTAAGTGACAAAAGTGGAATTTTCAGCCAGCGACAACCTGTTTTAGAGCAATAGAAATAGCAACAGTGGACCTTTTGAAAATCAATGTTTACTGTCAGATGCTGTTCAAATATGATAAAAATGAAGGCAAAAGCTGTTTCCCTTTCACGTTGTATCAAGGAATTGACGCCATACGGTAAGTATAAAAAGTGGCATTTTCAGCTCGCGAAAAGCTGTTTTAGAGCATGAGAAACAGGTAGACTGCAGTTTTTCAAATTCAATGTTTACAAACATGTTTCACTGTCAGATGCTGTTCAAATATGATAAATATGAAGGCAAAAGCTGTTTCCAGTCACGTTGTATCAATTAATGGACTCCATACAGTGAGTGGCAAAAGTGTAATTTTCAGCCCGCGAAAAGCTGTTTAAGAGCAGTAGAAATAGCAACAGTGGACCTTTTGAAAATCAATGTTTACAACCATGTTTCACTGTCAGATGGTTTTCAAATATGATAAATATGAAGGCAAAAGCTGTTTCCAGTCACGTTATATCAAGTAATTGACTCCATACAGTAATTCGCAAAAGTGGATTTTACAGCCCGCGAAAAGCTGTTTGAGAGCATGAGAAACAGCTATACTGTAGTTTTTCAAAATCAATGTTTACAAACATGTTTCACTGTCAGATGCTGTTCAAATATGATAAATATGAAGGCAAAAAGTCACGTTGTATGTAATTGACTCCATACAGTGTGTGGCAAAAGTGGCATTTTCAGTCCGCGAAAAGCTGTTTTAGAGCATTAGACATAACAACAGTGCACTTTTTGAAAATCAATGTTTACAAACATGTTTCACTGTCAGATGCTGTTCAAATATGATAAATATGAAGCCAAAAGCTGTTTCCAGTCACGTTGTATCAAGGAGTTGACTACATATAGTGAGTATCAAAAGTGGCATTTTCAGCTCGCGAAAAGCTGTTTTAGAGCATGAAAACATCTAGACTGCAATTTTTGAAAATCAATGTTTACAAACATGTTTCACTGTCAGATGCTGTTCAAATATGATAAATATGAAGGCAAAAGCTGTTTCCAGTCACCTTGTATCAAGGAATTGACTCCATACAGAAAGTGACAAAAGTGGTATTTTCAGCCCGCGAAAAGCTGTTTTAGAGCATGAGAAACAGCAAAACTGCAGTTTTTCAAAATCAATGTTTACAAACATGTTTCACTGTCAGATGCTGTTCAAATATGATCAATATGAAGGCAAAAGCTGTTTCCAGTCACGTTCTATCAAGTAATGCACTCTATACAGTGATTGGCAAAAGTGGCATTTTCAGCCCGCGAAAAGCTGTTTCAGAGCATGAGAAACAATGAGACTGCAGTTTTTCAAAATCAGTGTTTACAAACATGTTTCACTGTCAGATGCTCTTCAAATATGATAAATATGAAGGCTAAAGCTCTCTCCAGTCACTTTGTATCAAGGAATTGACTCCATACAGTAATTGGAAAAAGTGGCACTTTCAGGCCGCGAAAAGCTGTTTTAGAGCATGAGAAACCGCTAGACTGCAGTTTTTCAAAATCAATGTTTACAAACATGTTTCACTGTCAGATGCTGTTCAAATATGATAAATATGAAGGCAAAAGCAGTTTCCAGTCACGTTGTATCAAGGAATTGACTACATATAGTGAGTGGCAAAAGGGGCATTTTCAGCCCGCGAAAAGCTGTTTCAGAGCATTAGAAATAGCAACAGTGCACTTTTTGAAAATCAATGTTTTTCAAACATGTTTCACTGCAGATGCTGTTCAAATATGACAAAAATGAAGGCAACAGCTGTTTCCAGTCAAGTTGTATCAAGGAATTGACTCCATACATTAAGTGGCAAAAGTGGCATTTTCAGCCCGCGAAAAGCTGTTTTAGAGCATTAGAAACAGGTTGACTGCAGTTTTTCAAAATCAATGTTTACAAACATGTTTCACTGTCAGATGCTGTTCAAATATGATAAATATGAAGGCAAAAGCTGTTTCCAGTCACGTTGTATCAAGGAATTGACTCCATAAGGTAAGTGGCAAAAGTGGCATTTTCAGCCCGCGAAAAGCTGTTATAGAGCATGAGAAACAGGTTGACTGCAGTTTTTCAAAATCAATGTTTACAAACAAGTTTCACTGTCAGATGCTGTTTAAATATGATAAATATGAAGGCAAAAGCTGTTTCCAGTCACGTTGTATCACGGAATTGACTCAATACAGTGAGTGGCAAAAGTGGCATTTTCAGCCCGCGAAAAGCTGTTTTAGAGCATTAGAAATAACAACAGTGCACTTTCTGAAAATCAATGTTTACAAACATGTTTCACTGTCAGATGCTGTTCAAATATGATAAATATGAAGGCAAAAGCTGTTTCCAGTCACGTTGTATCAAGGAATTGACTCAATACAGTGAGTTGCAAAAGTGGCATTTTCGGCCCGCGAAAAGCTGTTTTAGAGCATTCGAAATAGCAACAGTGCACTTTTTGAAAATCAATGTTTAATAACATGTTTCACTGTCAGATTCTGTTCAAATATGATAAATATGAAGGCAAAGGCTGTTTCCAGTCACGTTGTATCAAGGAATTGACTCAATACAGTGAGTGGCAAAAGAGGCATTTTCAGCCCGCGAAAAGCTGTTTTAGAGCATTAGAAATAGCAACAGTTTACAATTTGAAAATCAATGTTTACAAACATGTTTCACTGTCACATACTGTTTAAATATGATAAATATGAAGGCAAAAGCTTTTTCCAGTCACTTTGTATAAAGGAATTGACTCCATACAGTAAATGGCAAAAGTGGCATTTTCAGCCCGCGAAAAGCTGTATTAGAGCAATAGAAATAGCAACAGTGCACTTTTTTAAAATCAATGTATACAAACATGTTTCACTGTCAGATGCTGTTCAAATATGATAAATATGAAGGCAAAAGCTGTTTCCAGTCAGGTTGTATGAAGGAATTGACTCAATACAGTGAGTGGCAAAAGTGACATTTTCAGCCCGCGAAAAGCTGTTTTAGAGCAATAGACATAGCAACAGTGCACAATTTGAAAATCAATGTTTACAAACATGTTTCACTGTCAGATGCTGTTCAAATATGATAGATATGAAGGCAAAAGCTTTTTCCAGTCACGTTGGATGAACGAATTGACTCCATACAGTGAGTGGCAAAAGTGGCATTTTCAGCCCGCGAAGAGCTGTTTTAGAGCATTAGAAATAGCAACAGTGCACTTTTTGAAAATCAATGTTTACAAACATGCTTCACTGTCAGATGCTGTTTAAATATGATAAATATGAAGGCAATAACTGTTTCCAGTCACGTTGTATCAAGGAATTGACTCCAAACAGTAAGTGGCAAAAGTGGCATTTTCAGCCCGCGAAAAGCTGTTATAGAGCATGAGAAACAGGTAAACTGCAGTTTTTCAAAATCAATGCTTACAAACAAGTTTCACTGTCAGATGCTGTTCAAATATGATAAATATGAAGGCAAAAGCTGTTTCCAGTCACGTTGTATGGAGGAATTGACTCCATAGAGTAAGTATCAAAAGTGGCATTTTCAGCCCGCGAAAAGCTGTTTCAGAGCATGAGAAACAATGAGACAGCAGTTTTTCAAAATCAGTGTTTACAAACATGTTTCACTGTCAGATGCTCTTCAAAAATGATAAATATGAAGGCTATAGCTCTCTCCAGTCACTTTGTGTAAGGGAATTGACTCCATACAGTAAGTATCAAAAGTGGCATTTTCAGCCCGCGAAAAGCTGTTTAAGAGCATGAGAAACAGGTAGACTGCAGTTTTTAAAAATCAATGTTTACAAACTTGTTTCACTGTATGATGCAATTCAAATATGATGAATATGAAGGCAAAAGCTGTTTCCAGTCACATTTTATCAAGGAATTGACTCCGTACAGTAAGTGACAAAAGTGGAATTTTCAGCCAGCGACAAGCTGTTTTAGAGCAATAGAAATAGCAACAGTGGACCTTTTGAAAATCAATGTTTACTGTCAGATGCTGTTCAAATATGATAAAAATGAAGGCAAAAGCTGTTTCCTGTCACGTTGTATCAAGGAATTGACGCCATACGGTAAGTATCAAAAGTGGCATTTTCAGCTCGCGAAAAGCTGTTTTAGAGCATGAGAAACAGGTAGACTGCAGTTTTTCAAATTCAATGTTTACAAACATGTTTCACTGTCAGATGCTGTTCAAATATGATAAATATGAAGGCTATAGCTGTTTCCAGTCACGTTGTATCAAGGAAATTACTCCATACAGTAAGTGGCAAAAGTGGCATGATTAGCCCGCGAAAAGCTCTTTTACAGCTTTAGAAACAGCTAGACTGCAGTTTTTCAAAATCAATGTTTACAAACATGTTTCACTGTCAGATGCTGTTCAAATATGATAAATATGAAGGCAAAAGCTGTTTCCAGTCACGTTGTATCAAGGAATTGACTCCATACAGTGAGTGGCAAAAGTGGCATTTTCAGCCCGCGAAAAGCTGTTTTAGAGCATGAGAAACAGGTAGACTGCAGTTTTTCAAAATCAATGTTTACAAACATGTTTCACTGTCAGATGCTGTTCAAATATGATAAATATGAAGGCAAAAGCTGTTTCCAGTCACGTTGTATCAAGGAATTGACTCCATACAGTGAGTGGCAAAAGTGGCATTTTCAGCCCGCGAAAAGCTGATTTGGAGCAATAGACATAGCAAAAGTGCACAATTTGAAAATCAGTGTTTACAAACATGTTTCACTTTCAGATGCTGTTCAAATATGATAAAAATGAAGGCAAAAGCTGTTTCCCTTTCACGTTGTATCAAGGAATTGACGCCATACGGTAAGTATAAAAAGTGGCATTTTCAGCTCGCGAAAAGCTGTTTTAGAGCATGAGAAACAGGTAGACTGCAGTTTTTCAAATTCAATGTTTACAAACATGTTTCACTGTCAGATGCTGTTCAAATATGATAAATATGAAGGCAAAAGCTGTTTCCAGTCACGTTGTATCAAGGAATTGACTCCATACAGTAAGTGGCAAAAGTGGCATTTTCAGCACGCGAATAGCTATTTTCGAGCAATAGAAACGGGTAGACTGCAGTTTTTGAAAATCAATGTTTACAAACATGTTTCACTGTCAGATGCTGTTCAAATATGATAAATATGAAGGCTATAGCTGTTTCCAGTCACGTTGTATCAAGGAAATTACTCCATACAGTAAGTGGCAAAAGTGGCATGATTAGCCCGCGAAAAGCTCTTTTAAAGCTATAGAAACAGCTAGACTGCAGTTTTTCAAAATCAATGTTTACAAACATGTTTCACTGTCAGATGCTGTTCAAATATGAAAAATATGAAGGCAAAAGCTGTTTCCAGTCACGTTGTATCAAGGAATTGACTCCATACAGTGAGTGGCACAAGTGGCATTTTCAGCCTGCGAAAAGCTGTTTTAGAGCATGAGAAACAGGTAGACTGCAGTTTTTCAAAATCAATGTTTACAAACATGTTTCACTGTCAGATGCTGTTCAAATATGATAAATATGAAGGCAAAAGCTGTTTCCAGTCACGTTGTATCAAGGAATTGACTCCATACAGTGAGTGGCAAAATTGGCATTTTCAGCCCGCGAAAAGCTGTTGTAGAGCATTAGAAAAAGCTAGACTGCAGTTTTTCAAAATCAATGTTTACAAACATGTTTCACTGTCAGATGCTGTTCAAAAATGATAAATATGAAGGCAAAAGCTGTTTCCGGTCACGTTGTATCAAGTAATGGACTCTATACAGTGAGTGGCAAAAGTGACATTTTCAGCCCGCGAAAAGCTGTTTTAGAGCATTAGAAAAAGCTAGACTGCAGTTTTTCAAAATCAATGTTTACAAACATGTTTCACTGTCAGATGCTGTTCAAATATGATAAATATTAAGGCAAAAGCTGTTTCCAATAATATCGTGTCAAGGAATTGACTCAATACAGTGAGTGGCAATAGTGGCATTTTCAGCCTGCGAAAAGCTGTTTTAGAGCATTAGAAATAGCAACAGTGCACAATTTGAAAATCAATGTTTACAAACATGTTTCACTGTCAGATGCTGTTCAAATATGATAAATATGAAGGCAAAAGCTTTTTCCAGTCACGTTGTATCAAGGAGTTGACTACATATAGTGAGTGGCAAAAGGGGCATTTTCAGCCCGCGAAAAGCTGTTTTAGAGCATTAGAAATAGCAACAGTGCACTTTTTGAAAATCAATGTTTTTCAAACATGTTTCACTGCAGATGCTGTTCAAATATTAAAAAAATGAAGGCAACAGCTGTTTCCAGTCAAGTTGTATCAAGGAATTGACTCCATACATTAAGTGGCAAAAGTCGCATTTTCAGCCCGCGAAAAGCTGTTTTAGAGCGTTAGAAACAGGTAGACTGCAGTTTTTCAAAATCAATGTTTACAAACATGTTTCACTGTCAGATGCTGTTCAAATATGATAAATATGAAGGCAAAAGCTGTTTCCAGTCACGTTGTATCAAGGAATTGACTCCATACAGTGAGTGGCAAAAGTTGCATTTTCAGCCGTACAGTAAGTGACAAAAGTGGAATTTTCAGCCAGCGCTGTTTTAGAGCAATAGAAATAGCAACAGTGGACCTTTTGAAAATCAATGTTTACTGTCAGATGCTGTTCAAATATGATAAAAATGAAGGCAAAAGCTGTTTCCTGTCACGTTGTATCAAGGAATTGACGCCATACGGTAAGTATCAAAAGTGGCATTTTCAGCTCGCGAAAAGCTGTTTTAGAGCATGAGAAACAGGTAGACTGCAGTTTTTCAAATTCAATGTTTACAAACATGTTTCACTGTCAGATGCTGTTCAAATATGATAAATATGAAGGCAAAAGCTGTTTCCAGTCACGTTGTATCAATTAATGGACTCCATACAGTGAGTGGCAAAAGTGTAATTTTCAGCCCGCGAAAGGCTGTTTAAGAGCAGTAGAAATAGCAACAGTGGACCTTTTGAAAATCAATGTTTACAACCATGTTTCACTGTCAGATGGTTTTCAAATATGATAAATATGAAGGCAAAAGCTGTTTCCAGTCACGTTGTATCAAGTAATCGACTCCATACAGTGTGTGGCAAAAGTGGCATTTTCAGTCCGCGAAAAGCTGTTTTAGAGCATTAGACATAACAACAGTGCACTTTTTGAAAATCAATGTTTACAAACATGTTTCACTGTCAGATGCTGTTCAAATATGATAAATATGAAGCCAAAAGCTGTTTCCAGTCACGTTGTATCAAGGAATTGACTCCATCCAGAAAGTATCAAAAGTGGCATTTTCAGCCCACGAAAAGCTGTTTTAGAGCATTAGAAATAGCAACAGTGCACTTTTTGAAAATCAATGTTTACAAACATGCTTCACTGTCAGATGCTGTTCAAATATGATAAATATGAAGGCAAAAGCTGTTTCCAGTCACATTGTATCAAGGAATTGACTCCATACAGTGATTGGCAAAAGTGGCATTTTCAGCCCGCGAACAGCTGTTTTAGAGCATTAGACATAGCAACAGTGCACAATTTGAAAATCAATGTTTACAAACATGTTTCACTGTAAGATGCTGTTTAAATATGATAAATATGAAGGCAAAAGCTTTTTCCAGTCACTTTGTATAAAGGAATTGACTCCATACAGTAAATGCAAAAGTGGCATTTTCATCCCGCGAAAAGCTGTTTTAGAGCATTAGAAATAGCAACAGTGCACGTTTTGAAAATCAATGTTTAATAACATGTTTCACTGTCAGATGCTGTTCAAATATGATAAATATGAAGGCAAAGGCTGTTTCCAGTCACGTTGTATCAAGGAATTGACTCAATACAGTGAGTGGCAAAAGAGCCATTTTGAGCCCGCGAAAAGCTGTTTTAGAGCATTAGAAATAGCAACAGTGCACTTTTTGAAACTCAATGTATACAAACATGTTTTACTGTCAGATGCTGTTCAAATATGATAAATATGAAGGCAAAAGCTGTTTCCAGTCACGTTGTATCAAGGAATTGACTCCATACAGTTAATGGCAAAAGTGGCATTATCAGCCCGCGAAAAGCTTTTTTAGAGAATTAGAAATAGCAACAGTGCACTTTTTGAAACTCAATGTTTACAAACATGTTTCACTGTCAGATGCTGTTCAAATATGAAAAAAATGAAGGCAAAAGCTGTTTTCTGTCACGTTGTGTCAAGGAATTGACTCCATACAGTAAGTATCAAAAGTGGCATTTTCAGTCAAGGAAAAGCTGTTTTAGAGCATTAGAAATAGCAACAGTGCACTTTTTTAAAATCAATGTTTACAAACATGTTTCACTGTCAGATGCTGTTCAAATATGATAAATATGAAGGCAAAAGTTGTTTCCAGTCACGCTGTATGGAGGAATTGACTCCATAGAGTAAGTATCAAAAGTGGCATTTTCAGCCCGCGAAAAGCTGTTTCAGAGCATGAGAAACAATGAGACTGCAGTTTTTCAAAATCAGTGTTTACAAACATGTTTCACTGTCAGATGCTCTTCAAAAATGATAAATATGAAGGCTATAGCTCTCTCCAGTCACTTTGTGTAAGGGAATTGACTCCATACAGTAAGTTTCAAAAGTGGCATTTTCAGCCGGCGAAAAGCTGTTTAAGAGCATGAGAAACAGGTAGACTGCAGTTTTTAAAAATCAATGTTTACAAACATGTTTCAGTGTCAGATGCTCTTCAAATATGATAAATGTGATGGGAAAAGCTGTTTCCAGTCACGTTGTATCATGGAATTGACTCCAAACAGTAAGTGGCAAAAGTGGCAATTTCAGCCCGCGAAAAGCTGTTTTAGAGCAGGAAAAACAGCTAGTCTGCAGTATTTCAAAATCAATGTTTACAAACATGTTTCACTGTCAGATGCTGTTCAAATATGATAAATATGAAGGCAAAAGCTGTTTCCAGTCACGTTGTATCAAGGAATTGATTCCACACAGTGAGTGGCAAAAGTGGCATTTTCAGCATACGAAAATCGGTTTTAGAGCATTAGAAACAGGTAGACTGCAGTTTTTAAAAATCAATGTTTACAAACTTGTTTCACTGTATGATGCAATTCAAATATGATGAATATGAAGGCAAAAGCTGTTTCCAGTCACATTTTATCAAGGAATTGACTCCGTACAGTAAGTGACAAAAGTGGAATTTTCAGCCAGCGACAACCTGTTTTAGAGCAATAGAAATAGCAACAGTGGACCTTTTGAAAATCAATGTTTACTGTCAGATGCTGTTCAAATATGATAAAAATGAAGGCAAAAGCTGTTTCCTGTCACGTTGTATCAAGGAATTGACGCCATACGGTAAGTATCAAAAGTGGCATTTTCAGCTCGCGAAAAGCTGTTTTAGAGCATGAGAAACAGGTAGACTGCAGTTTTTCAAATTCAATGTTTACAAACATGTTTCACTGTCAGATGCTGTTCAAATATGATAAATATGAAGGCAAAAGCTGTTTCCAGTCACGTTGTATCAATTAATGGACTCCATACAGTGAGTGGCAAAAGTGTAATTTTCAGCCCGCGAAAAGCTGTTTAAGAGCAGTAGAAATAGCAACAGTGGACCTTTTGAAAATCAATGTTTACAAACATGTTTCACTGTCAGATGCTGTTCAAATATGATAAATATGAAGGCAAAAGCTGTTTCCAGTCACGTTGTATCAAGGAATTGATTCCACACAGTGAGTGGCAAAACTGGCATTTTCAGCATACGAAAATCGGTTTTAGAGCATTAGAAACAGGTAGACTGCAGTTTTTAAAAATCAATGTTTACAAACTTGTTTCACTGTATGATGCAATTCAAATATGATGAATATGAAGGCAAAAGCTGTTTCCAGTCACATTTTATCAAGGAATTGACTCCGTACAGTAAGTGACAAAAGTGGAATTTTCAGCCAGCGACAACCTGTTTTAGAGCATTAGAAATAGCAACAGTGGACCTTTTGAAAATCAATGTTTACTGTCAGATGCTGTTCAAATATGATAAAAATGAAGGCAAAAGCTGTTTCCCTTTCACGTTGTATCAAGGAATTGACGCCATACGGTAAGTATCAAAAGTGGCATTTTCAGCTCGCGAAAAGCTGTTTTAGAGCATGAGAAACAGGTAGACTGCAGTTTTTCAAATTCAATGTTTACAAACATGTTTCACTGTCAGATGCTGTTCAAATATGATAAATATGAAGGCAAAAGCTGTTTCCAGTCACGTTGTATCAATTAATGGACTCCATACAGTGAGTGGCAAAAGTGTAATTTTCAGCCCGCGAAAAGCTGTTTAAGAGCAGTAGAAATAGCAACAGTGGACCTTTTGAAAATCAATGTTTACAACCATGTTTCACTGTCAGATGGTTTTCAAATATGATAAATATGAAGGCAAAAGCTGTTTCCAGTCACGTTATATCAAGTAATTGACTCCATACAGTAATTCGCAAAAGTGGATTTTACAGCCCGCGAAAAGCTGTTTGAGAGCATGAGAAACAGCTATACTGTAGTTTTTCAAAATCAATGTTTACAAACATGTTTCACTGTCAGATGCTGTTCAAATATGATAAATATGAAGGCAAAAGCTGTTTCCAGTCACGTTGTATCAAGTAATTGACTCCATACAGTGTGTGGCAAAAGTGGCATTTTCAGTCCGCGAAAAGCTGTTTTAGAGCATTAGACATAACAACAGTGCACTTTTTGAAAATCAATGTTTACAAACATGTTTCACTGTCAGATGCTGTTCAAATATGATAAATATGAAGCCAAAAGCTGTTTCCAGTCACGTTGTATCAAGGAGTTGACTACATATAGTGAGTGGCAAATGTGTCATTTTCAGCCCCCGAAAAGCTGTTTTAGAGCATTACAAATAGCAACAGTGCACTTTTTGAAAATCAATGTTTACAAACATGTTTCACTGTCAGATGCTGTTCAAATATGATAAATATGAAGGCAAAAGCTGTTTCCAGTCACGTTGTATCAAGGAATTGACTCCATCCAGTAAGTATCAAAAGTGGCATTTTAAGCTCGCGAAAAGCTGTTTTAGAGCATGACAAACATCTAGACTGCAATTTTTGAAAATCAATGTTTGCAAACATGTTTCACTGTCAGATGCTATTCAAATATGATGAATATGAAGGCAAATGCTGTTTCCAGTCACCTTGTATCAAGGAATTGACTCCATACAGAAAGTGACAAAAGTGGTATTTTCAGCCCGCGAAAAGCTGTTTTAGAGCATGAGAAACAGCAAAACTGCAGTTTTTCAAAATCAATGTTTACAAACATGTTTCACTGTCAGATGCTGTTCAAATATGATCAATATGAAGGCAAAAGCTGTTTCCAGTCACGTTCTATCAAGTAATGCACTCTATACAGTGATTGGCAAAAGTGGCATTTTCAGCCCGCGAAAAGCTGTTTTAGAGCATGAGAAACAGCTAGACTGCAGTTTTTCATAATCAATGTTTACAAACATGTTTCACTGTCAGATGCTGTTCAGATATGATAAATATGAAGGCAAAAGCTGTTTCCAGTCACGTTGTGTCAAGGAATTGACTCCATACAGTAAGTATCAAAAGTGGCATTTTCAGCCCGCGAAAAGCTGTTTCAGAGCATGAGAAACAATGAGACTGCAGTTTTTCAAAATCAGTGTTTACAAACATGTTTCACTGTCAGATGCTCTTCAAATATGATAAATATGAAGGCTAAAGCTCTCTCCAGTCACTTTGTATCAAGGAATTGACTCCATACAGTAATTGGAAAAAGTGGCACTTTCAGGCCGCGATAAGCTGTTTTAGAGCATCAGAAACCGCTAGACTGCAGTTTTTCAAAATCAATGTTTACAAACATGTTTCACTGTCAGATGCTGTTCAAATATCATAAATATGAAGGCAAAAGCAGTTTCCAGTCACGTTGTATCAAGGAATTGACTACATATAGTGAGTGGCAAAAGGGGCATTTTCAGCCCGCGAAAAGCTGTTTCAGAGCATTAGAAATAGCAACAGTGCACTTTTTGAAAATCAATGTTTTTCAAACATGTTTCACTGCAGATGCTGTTCAAATATGACAAAAATGAAGGCAACAGCTGTTTCCAGTCAAGTTGTATCAAGGAATTGACTCCATACATTAAGTGGCAAAAGTGGCATTTTCAGCCCGCGAAAAGCTGTTTTAGAGCATTAGAAACAGGTTGACTGCAGTTTTTCAAAATCAATGTTTACAAACATGTTTCACTGTCAGATGCTGTTCAAATATGATAAATATGAAGGCAAAAGCTGTTTCCAGTCACGTTGTATCAAGGAATTGACTCCATAAGGTAAGTGGCAAAAGTGGCATTTTCAGCCCGCGAAAAGTTGTTATAGAGCATGAGAAACAGGTTGACTGCAGTTTTTCAAAATCAATGTTTACAAACAAGTTTCACTGTCAGATGCTGTTTAAATATGATAAATATGAAGGCAAAAGCTGTTTCCAGTCACGTTGTATCACGGAATTGACTCAATACAGTGAGTGGCAAAAGTGGCATTTTCAGCCCGCGAAAAGCTGTTTTAGAGCATTAGAAATAACAACAGTGCACTTTCTGAAAATCAATGTTTACAAACATGTTTCACTGTCAGATGCTGTTCAAATATGATAAATATGAAGGCAAAAGCTGTTTCCAGTCACGTTGTATCAAGGAATTGACTCAATACAGTGAGTTGCAAAAGTGGCATTTTCGGCCCGCGAAAAGCTGTTTTAGAGCATTCGAAATAGCAACAGTGCACTTTTTGAAAATCAATGTTTAATAACATGTTTCACTGTCAGATTCTGTTCAAATATGATAAATATGAAGGCAAAGGCTGTTTCCAGTCACGTTGTATCAAGGAATTGACTCAATACAGTGAGTGGCAAAAGAGGCATTTTCAGCCCGCGAAAAGCTGTTTTAGAGCATTAGAAATAGCAACAGTTTACAATTTGAAAATCAATGTTTACAAACATGTTTCACTGTCACATACTGTTTAAATATGATAAATATGAAGGCAAAAGCTTTTTCCAGTCACTTTGTATAAAGGAATTGACTCCATACAGTAAATGGCAAAAGTGGCATTTTCAGCCCGCGAAAAGCTGTATTAGAGCAATAGAAATAGCAACAGTGCACTTTTTTAAAATCAATGTATACAAACATGTTTCACTGTCAGATGCTGTTCAAATATGATAAATATGAAGGCAAAAGCTGTTTCCAGTCAGGTTGTATGAAGGAATTGACTCAATACAGTGAGTGGCAAAAGTGACATTTTCAGCCCGCGAAAAGCTGTTTTAGAGCAATAGACACAGCAACAGTGCACAATTTGAAAATCAATGTTTACAAACATGTTTCACTGTCAGATGCTGTTCAAATATGATAGATATGAAGGCAAAAGCTTTTTCCAGTCACATTGGATGAACGAATTGACTCCATACAGTGAGTGGCAAAAGTGGCATTTTCAGCCCGCGAAGAGCTGTTTTAGAGCATTAGAAATAGCAACAGTGCACTTTTTGAAAATCAATGTTTACAAACATGCTTCACTGTCAGATGCTGTTTAAATATGATAAATATGAAGGCAATAACTGTTTCCAGTCACGTTGTATCAAGGAATTGACTCCAAACAGTAAGTGGCAAAAGTGGCATTTTCAGCCCGCGAAAAGCTGTTATAGAGCATGAGAAACAGGTAAACTGCAGTTTTTCAAAATCAATGCTTACAAACAAGTTTCACTGTCAGATGCTGTTCAAATATGATAAATATGAAGGCAAAAGCTGTTTCCAGTCACGTTGTATGGAGGAATTGACTCCATAGAGTAAGTATCAAAAGTGGCATTTTCAGCCCGCGAAAAGCTGTTTCAGAGCATGAGAAACAATGAGACTGCAGTTTTTCAAAATCAGTGTTTACAAACATGTTTCACTGTCAGATGCTCTTCAAAAATGATAAATATGAAGGCTATAGCTCTCTCCAGTCACTTTGTGTAAGGGAATTGACTCCATACAGTAAGTTTCAAAAGTGGCATTTTCAGCCCGCGAAAAGCTGTTTAAGAGCATGAGAAACAGGTAGACTGCAGTTTTTAAAAATCAATGTTTACAAACTTGTTTCACTGTATGATGCAATTCAAATATGATGAATATGAAGGCAAAAGCTGTTTCCAGTCACATTTTATCAAGGAATTGACTCCGTACAGTAAGTGACAAAAGTGGAATTTTCAGCCAGCGACAACCTGTTTTAGAGCAATAGAAAGAGCAACAGTGGACCTTTTGAAAATCAATGTTTACTGTCAGATGCTGTTCAAATATGATAAAAATGAAGGCAAAAGCTGTTTCCCTTTCACGTTGTATCAAGGAATTGACGCCATACGGTAAGTATCAAAAGTGGCATTTTCAGCTCGCGAAAAGCTGTTTTAGAGCATGAGAAACAGGTAGACTGCAGTTTTTCAAATTCAATGTTTACAAACATGTTTCACTGTCAGATGCTGTTCAAATATGATAAATATGAAGGCTATAGCTGTTTCCAGTCACGTTGTATCAAGGAAATTACTCCATACAGTAAGTGGCAAAAGTGGCATGATTAGCCCGCGAAAAGCTCTTTTACAGCTTTAGAAACAGCTAGACTGCAGTTTTTCAAAATCAATGTTTACAAACATGTTTCACTGTCAGATGCTGTTCAAATATGATAAATATGAAGGCAAAAGCTGTTTCCAGTCACGTTGTATCAAGGAATTGACTCCATACAGTGAGTGGCACAAGTGGCATTTTCAGCCTGCGAAAAGCTGTTTTAGAGCATGAGGAAAAGGTAGACTGCAGTTTTTCAAAATCAATGTTTACAAACATGTTTCACTGTCAGATGCTGTTCAAATATGATAAATATGAAGGCAAAAGCTGTTTCCAGTCACGTTGTATCAAGGAATTGACTCCATACAGTGAGTGGCAAAAGTGGCATTTTCAGCCCGCGAAAAGCTGATTTGGAGCAATAGACATAGCAAAAGTGCACAATTTGAAAATCAGTGTTTACAAACATGTTTCACTGTCAGATGCTGTTCAAATATGATAAATATGAAGGCAAAAGCTGTTTCCAATAATATCGTGTCAAGGAATTGACTCAATACAGTGAGTGGCAAAAGTGGCATTTTCAGCCTGCGAAAAGCTGTTTTAGAGCATTAGAAATAGCAACAGTGCACAATTTGAAAATCAATGTTTACAAACATGTTTCACTGTCAGATGCTGTTCAAATATGATAAATATGAAGGCAAAAGCTGTTTCCAGTCACGTTGTATCAAGGAGTTGACTACATATAGTGAGTGGCAAAAGGGGCATTTTCAGCCGGCGAAAAGCTGTTTTAGAGCATTAGAAATAGCAACAGTGCACTTTTTCAAAATCAATGTTTTTCAAACATGTTTCACTGCAGATGCTGTTCAAATATTATAAAAATGAAGGCAAAAGCTGTTTATAGTCAAGTTGTATCAAGGAATTGACTCCATACATTAAGTGGCAAAAGTCGCATTTTCAGCCCGCGAAAAGCTGTCTTAGAGTGTTAGAAACAGGTAGACTGCAGTTTTTCAAAATCAATGTTTACAAACATGTTTCACTGTCAGATGCTGTTCAAATATGATAAATATGAAGGCAAAAGCTGTTTCCAGTCACGTTGTATCAAGGAATTGACTCCATACAGTGAGTGGCAAAATTGGCATTTTCAGCCAGCGAAAAGCTGTTGTAGAGCATTAGAAAAAGCTAGAATGCAGTTTTTCAAAATCAATGTTTACAAACATGTTTCACTGTCAGATGCTGTTCAAATATGATAAATATGAAGGCAAAAGCTGTTTCCGGTCACGTTGTATCAAGTAATGGACTCTATACAGTGAGTGGCAAAAGTGACATTTTCAGCCCGCGAAAAGCTGTTTTAGAGCATTAGAAAAAGCTAGACTGCAGTTTTTCAAAATCAATGTTTACAAACATGTTTCACTGTCAGATGCTGTTCAAATATGATAAATATGAAGCCAAAAGCTGTTTCCATTCACGTTGTATCAAGGAGTTGACTACATATAGTGAGTGGCAAAAGTGTCATTTTCAGCCCCCGAAAAGCTGTTTTAGAGCATTAGAAATAGCAACAGTGCACTTTTTGAAAATCAATGTTTACAAACATGTTTCACTGTCAGATGCTGTTCAAATATGAAAAAAATGAAGGCAAAAGCTGCTTCCTGTCACGTTGTGTCAAGGAATTGACTCCATACAGTAAGTATCAAAAGTGGCATTTTCAGTCAAGGAAAAGCTGTTTTAGAGCATTAGAAATAGCAACAGTGCACTTTTTTAAAATCAATGTTTACAAACATGTTTCACTGTCAGATGCTGTTCAAATATGATAAATATGAAGGCAAAAGCTGTTTCCAGTCACGTTGTATGGAGGAATTGACTCCATACAGTAAGTATCAAAAGTGGCATTTTCAGCCCGCGAAAAGCTGTTTCAGAGCATGAGAAACAATGAGACTGCAGTTTTTCAAAATCAGTGTTTACAAACATGTTTCACTGTCAGATGCTGTTCAAATATGATAAATATGAAGGCTAAAGCTCTCTCCAGTCACTTTGTGTAAGGGAATTGACTCCATACAGTAAGTTTCAAAAGTGGCATTTTCAGCCCGCGAAAAGCTGTTTAAGAGCATGAGAAACAGGTAGACTGCAGTTTTTAAAAATCAATGTTTACAAACATGTTTCAGTGTCAGATGCTGTTCAAATATGATAAATATGAAGGCAAAAGCTGTTTCCAGTCACGTTGTATCATGGAATTGACTCCATACAGTAAGTGGCAAAAGTGGCAATTTCAGCCCGCGAAAAGCTGTTTTAGAGCAGGAAAAACAGCTAGTCTGCAGTTTTTCAAAATCAATGTTTACAAACATGTTTCACTGTCAGATGCTGTTCAAATATGATAAATATGAAGGCAAAAGCTGTTTCCAGTCACGTTGTATCAAGGAATTGATTCCACACAGTGAGTGGCAAAACTGGCATTTTCAGCCCCGAAAATTTTAGAGCATTAGAAACAGGTAGACTGCAGTTTTTAAAAATCAATGTTTACAAACTTGTTTCACTGTGTGATGCAATTCAAATATGATGAATATGAAGGCAAAAGCTGTTTCCAGTCACATTTTATCAAGGAATTGACTCCGTACAGTAAGTGACAAAAGTGGAATTTTCAGCCAGCGACAACCTGTTTTAGAGCAATAGAAAGAGCAACAGTGGACCTTTTGAAAATCAATGTTTACTGTCAGATGCTGTTCAAATATGATAAAAATGAAGGCAAAAGCTGTTTCCCTTTCACGTTGTATCAAGGAATTGACGCCATACGGTAAGTATCAAAAGTGGCATTTTCAGCTCGCGAAAAGCTGTTTTAGAGCATGAGAAACAGGTAGACTGCAGTTTTTCAAATTCAATGTTTACAAACATGTTTCACTGTCAGATGCTGTTCAAATATGATAAATATGAAGGCAAAAGCTGTTTCCAGTCACGTTGTATCAAGGAATTGACTCCATACAGTAAGTGGCAAAAGTGGCATTTTCAGCCCGCGAATAGCTATTTTCGAGCAATAGAAACGGGTAGACTGCAGTTTTTGAAAATCAATGTTTACAAACATGTTTCACTGTCAGATGCTGTTCAAATATGATAAATATGAAGGCTATAGCTGTTTCCAGTCACGTTGTATCAAGGAAATTACTCCATACAGTAAGTGGCAAAAGTGGCATGATTAGCCCGCGAAAAGCTCTTTTAAAGCTATAGAAACAGCTAGACTGCAGTTTTTCAAAATCAATGTTTACAAACATGTTTCACTGTCAGATGCTGTTCAAATATGAAAAATATGAAGGCAAAAGCTGTTTCCAGTCACGTTGTATCAAGGAATTGACTCCATACAGTGAGTGGCACAAGTGGCATTTTCAGCCTGCGAAAAGCTGTTTTAGAGCATGAGAAACAGGTAGACTGCAGTTTTTCAAATTCAATGTTTACAAACATGTTTCACTGTCAGATGCTGTTCAAATATGATAAATATGAAGGCAAAAGCTGTTTCCAGTCACGTTGTATCAAGGAATGGACTCTATACAGTGAGTGGCAAAAGTGGCATTTTCAGCCCGCGAAAAGCTGTTTTAGAGCATTAGAAAAAGCTAGACTGCAGTTTTTCAAAATCAATGTTTACAAACATGTTTCACTGTCAGATGCTGTTCAAATATGATAAATATGAAGGCAAAAGCTGTTTCCGGTCACGTTGTATCAAGTAATGGACTCTATACAGTGAGTGGCAAAAGTGACATTTTCAGCCCGCGAAAAGCTGTTTTAGAGCATTAGAAAAAGCTAGACTGCAGTTTTTCAAAATCAATGTTTACAAACATGTTTCACTGTCAGATGCTGTTCAAATATGATAAATATTAAGGCAAAAGCTGTTTCCAATAATATCGTGTCAAGGAATTGACTCAATACAGTGAGTGGCAATAGTGGCATTTTCAGCCTGCGAAAAGCTGTTTTAGAGCATTAGAAATAGCAACAGTGCACAATTTGAAAATCAATGTTTACAAACATGTTTCACTGTCAGATGCTGTTCAAATATGATAAATATGAAGGCAAAAGCTTTTTCCAGTCACGTTGTATCAAGGAGTTGACTACATATAGTGAGTGGCAAAAGGGGCATTTTCAGCCCGCGAAAAGCTGTTTTAGAGCATTAGAAATAGCAACAGTGCACTTTTTGAAAATCAATGTTTTTCAAACATGTTTCACTGCAGATGCTGTTCAAATATTAAAAAAATGAAGGCAACAGCTGTTTCCAGTCAAGTTGTATCAAGGAATTGACTCCATACATTAAGTGGCAAAAGTCGCATTTTCAGCCCGCGAAAAGCTGTTTTAGAGCGTTAGAAACAGGTAGACTGCAGTTTTTCAAAATCAATGTTTACAAACATGTTTCACTGTCAGATGCTGTTCAAATATGATAAATATGAAGGCAAAAGCTGTTTCCAGTCACATTTTATCAAGGAATTGACTCCGTACAGTAAGTGACAAAAGTGGAATTTTCAGCCAGCGACAACCTGTTTTAGAGCAATAGAAATAGCAACAGTGGACCTTTTGAAAATCAATGTTTACTGTCAGATGCTGTTCAAATATGATAAAAATGAAGGCAAAAGCTGTTTCCCTTTCACGTTGTATCAAGGAATTGACGCCATACGGTAAGTATAAAAAGTGGCATTTTCAGCTCGCGAAAAGCTGTTTTAGAGCATGAGAAACAGGTAGACTGCAGTTTTTCAAATTCAATGTTTACAAACATGTTTCACTGTCAGATGCTGTTCAAATATGATAAATATGAAGGCAAAAGCTGTTTCCAGTCACGTTGTATCAATTAATGGACTCCATACAGTGAGTGGCAAAAGTGTAATTTTCAGCCCGCGAAAAGCTGTTTAAGAGCAGTAGAAATAGCAACAGTGGACCTTTTGAAAATCAATGTTTACAACCATGTTTCACTGTCAGATGGTTTTCAAATATGATAAATATGAAGGCAAAAGCTGTTTCCAGTCACGTTGTATCAAGTAATCGACTCCATACAGTGTGTGGCAAAAGTGGCATTTTCAGTCCGCGAAAAGCTGTTTTAGAGCATTAGACATAACAACAGTGCACTTTTTGAAAATCAATGTTTACAAACATGTTTCACTGTCAGATGCTGTTCAAATATGATAAATATGAAGCCAAAAGCTGTTTCCAGTCACGTTGTATCAAGGAATTGACTCCATCCAGAAAGTATCAAAAGTGGCATTTTCAGCCCACGAAAAGCTGTTTTAGAGCATTAGAAATAGCAACAGTGCACTTTTTGAAAATCAATGTTTACAAACATGCTTCACTGTCAGATGCTGTTCAAATATGATAAATATGAAGGCAAAAGCTGTTTCCAGTCACATTGTATCAAGGAATTGACTCCATACAGTGAGTGGCAAAAGTGGCATTTTCAGCCCGCGAAAAGCTGTTTTAGAGCATTAGACATAGCAACAGTGCACAATTTGAAAATCAATGTTTACAAACATGTTTCACTGTAAGATGCTGTTTAAATATGATAAATATGAAGGCAAAAGCTTTTTCCAGTCACTTTGTATAAAGGAATTGACTCCATACAGTAAATGCAAAAGTGGCATTTTCAGCCCGCGAAAAGCTGTTTTAGAGCATTAGAAATAGCAACAGTGCACGTTTTGAAAATCAATGTTTAATAACATGTTTCACTGTCAGATGCTGTTCAAATATGATAAATATGAAGGCAAAGGCTGTTTCCAGTCACGTTGTATCAAGGAATTGACTCAATACAGTGAGTGGCAAAAGTGGCATTTTCAGCCCGCGAAAAGCTGTTTTAGAGCATTAGAAATAGCAACAGTGCACTTTTTGAAAATCAATGTTTACAAACATGTTTCACTGTCAGATGCTGTTCAAATATGATAAATATGAAGGCAAAAGCTGTTTCCAGTCACATTGTATCAAGGAATTGACTCCATACAGTGAGTGGCAAAAGTGGCATTTTCAGCCCGCGAAAAGCTGTTTTAGAGCATTAGAAATAGCAACAGTGCACTTTTTGAAAATCAATGTTTACAAACATGTTTCACTGTCAGATGCTGTTCAAATATGATAAATATGAAGGCAAAAGCTGTTTCCAGTCACGTTGTATCAAGGAATTGACTCCATAAGGTAAGTGGCAAAAGTGGCATTTTCAGCACGCGAATAGCTATTTTCGAGCAATAGAAACGGGTAGACTGCAGTTTTTGAAAATCAATGTTTACAAACATGTTTCACTGTCAGATGCTGTTCAAATATGATAAATATGAAGGCTATAGCTGTTTCCAGTCACGTTGTATCAAGGAAATTACTCCATACAGTAAGTGGCAAAAGTGGCATGATTAGCCCGCGAAAAGCTCTTTTAAAGCTATAGAAAAAGCTAGACTGCAGTTTTTCAAAATCAATGTTTACAAACATGTTTCACTGTCAGATGCTGTTCAAATATGAAAAATATGAAGGCAAAAGCTGTTTCCAGTCACGTTGTATCAAGGAATTGAATCCATACAGTGAGTGGCACAAGTGGCATTTTCAGCCTGCGAAAAGCTGTTTTAGAGCATGAGAAACAGGTAGACTGCAGTTTTTCAAAATCAATGTTTACAAACATGTTTCACTGTCAGATGCTGTTCAAATATGATAAATATGAAGGCAAAAGCTGTTTCCAGTCACGTTGTATCAAGGAATTTACTCCATACAGTGAGTGGCAAAATTGGCATTTTCAGCCCGCGAAAAGCTGTTGTAGAGCATTAGAAAAAGCTAGACTGCAGTTTTTCAAAATCAATGTTTACAAACATGTTTCACTGTCAGATGCTGTTCAAATATGATAAATATTAAGGTAAAAGCTGTTTCCAATAATATCGTGTCAAGGAATTGACTCAATACAGTGAGTGGCAATAGTGGCATTTTCAGCCTGCGAAAAGCTGTTTTAGAGCATTAGAAATAGCAACAGTGCACAATTTGAAAATCAATGTTTACAAACATGTTTCACTGTCAGATGCTGTTCAAATATGATAAATATGAAGGCAAAAGCTTTTTCCAGTCACGTTGTATCAAGGAGTTGACTACATATAGTGAGTGGCAAAAGGGGCATTTTCAGCCCGCGAAAAGCTGTTTTAGAGCATTAGAAATAGCAACAGTGCACTTTTTGAAAATCAATGTTTTTCAATCATGTTTCACTGCAGATGCTGTTCAAATATTAAAAAAATGAAAGCAACAGCTGTTTCCAGTCAAGTTGTATCAAGGAATTGACTCCATACATTAAGTGGCAAAAGTCGCATTTTCAGCCCGCGAAAAGCTGTTTTAGAGCGTTAGAAACAGGTAGACTGCAGTTTTTCAAAATCAATGTTTACAAACATGTTTCACTGTCAGATGCTGTTCAAATATGATAAATATGAAGGCAAAAGCTGTTTCCAGTCACGTTGTATCAAGGAATGGACTCTATACAGTGAGTGGCAAAATTGGCATTTTCAGCCCGCGAAAAGCTGTTGTAGAGCATTAGAAAAAGCTAGACTGCAGTTTTTCAAAATCAATGTTTACAAACATGTTTCACTGTCAGATGCTGTTCAAATATGATAAATATGAAGCCAAAAGCTGTTTCCATTCACGTTGTATCAAGGAGTTGACTACATATAGTGAGTGGCAAAAGTGTCATTTTCAGCCCCCGAAAAGTTGTTTTAGAGCATTAGAAATAGCAACAGTGCACTTTTTGAAAATCAGTGTTTACAAACATGTTTCACTGTCAGATGCTGTTCAAATATGATAAATATGAAGGCAAAACCTGTTTCCAGTCACGTTGTATCAAGGAATTGACTCCATACAGTTAATGGCAAAAGTGGCATTTTCAGCCCGCGAAAAGCTTTTTTAGAGAATTAGAAATAGCAACAGTGCACTTTTTGAAAATCAATGTTTACAAACATGTTTCACTGTCAGATGCTGTTCAAATATGAAAAAAATGAAGGCAAAAGCTGTTTCCTGTCACGTTGTGTCAAGGAATTGACTCCATACAGTAAGTATCAAAAGTGGCATTTTCAGTCAAGGAAAAGCTGTTTTAGAGCAATAGAAATAGCAACAGTGCACTTTTTTAAAATCAATGTTTACAAACATGTTTCACTGTCAGATGCTGTTCAAATATGATAAATATGAAGGCTAAAGCTCTCTCCAGTCACTTTGTGTAAGGGAATTGACTCCATACAGTAAGTTTCAAAAGTGGCATTTTCAGCCCGCGAAAAGCTGTTTAAGAGCATGAGAAACAGGTAGACTGCAGTTTTTAAAAATCAATGTTTACAAACATGTTTCAGTGTCAGATGCTGTTCAGATATGATAAATATGAAGGCAAAAGCTGTTTCCAGTCACGTTGTATCATGGAATTGACTCCATACAGTAAGTGGCAAAGTGGCAATTTCAGCCCGCGAAAAGCTGTTTTAGAGCAGGAAAAACAGCTAGTCTGCAGTTTTTCAAAATCAATGTTTACAAACATGTTTCACTGTCAGATGCTGTTCAAATATGATAAATATGAAGGCAAAAGCTGTTTCCAGTCACGTTGTATCAAGGAATTGATTCCACACAGTGAGTGGCAAAAGTGGCATTTTCAGCATACGAAAATCGGTTTTAGAGCATTAGAAACAGGTAGACTGCAGTTTTTAAAAATCAATGTTTACAAACTTGTTTCACTGTCAGATGCTGTGCAAATATGATAAATATGAAGGCAAAAGCTGTTTCCAGTCACGTTGTATCAAGGAATTGATTCCACACAGTGAGTGGCAAAACTGGCATTTTCAGCATACGAAAATCGGTTTTAGAGCATTAGAAACAGGTAGACTGCAGTTTTTAAAAATCAATGTTTACAAACTTGTTTCACTGTATGATGCAATTCAAATATGATGAATATGAAGGCAAAAGCTGTTTCCAGTCACATTTTATCAAGGAATTGACTCCGTACAGTAAGTGACAAAAGTGGAATTTTCAGCCAGCGACAACCTGTTTTAGAGCAATAGAAATAGCAACAGTGGACCTTTTGAAAATCAATGTTTACTGTCAGATGCTGTTCAAATATGATAAAAATGAAGGCAAAAGCTGTTTCCCTTTCACGTTGTATCAAGGAATTGACGCCATACGGTAAGTATCAAAAGTGGCATTTTCAGCTCGCGAAAAGCTGTTTTAGAGCATGAGAAACAGCTAGACTGCAGTTTTTCAAATTCAATGTTTACAAACATGTTTCACTGTCAGATGCTGTTCAAATATGATAAATATGAAGGCAAAAGCTGTTTCCAGTCACGTTGTATCAATTAATGGACTCCATACAGTGAGTGGCAAAAGTGTAATTTTCAGCCCGCGAAAAGCTGTTTAAGAGCAGTAGAAATAGCAACAGTGGACCTTTTGAAAATCAATGTTTACAACCATGTTTCACTGTCAGATGGTTTTCAAATATGATAAATATGAAGGCAAAGGCTGTTTCCAGTCACGTTGTATCAAGGAATTGACTCCATACAGTGAGTGGCAAAAGTGGCATTTATAGCCAGCAAAAAGCTTTTTTAGAGCATGAGAAACAGCTAGACTGCAGTTTTTCAAAAATAATGTGTACAAACATGTTTCACTGTCAGATGCTGTTCAAATATGATAAAAATGAGGGCAAAAGCTGTTTCCAGTCACGTTGTATCAAGGAATTGACTCCATACAGTAAGTGGCAAAAGTTGCATTTTCAGCTCGCGAAAAGCTGTTTCAAGGCATGAGAAACAATTAGAGTGCAGTTTTTCAAAATCAATGTGTGCAAAAATGTTTCACTGTGAGATGCTGTTCAAATATGATAAATATGAAGGCAAAAGCTGTTTCCAGTCACGTTGTGTCAAGGAATTGACTCCATACAGTAAGTATCAAAAGTGGCATCTTCAGTCAAGGAAAAGCTGTTTTAGAGCATTAGAAATTGCAACAGTGCACTTTTTGAAAATCAATGTTTACAAACATGTTTCACTGTCAGATGCTTTTCAAATATGACAAATATGAAGGCAAATGCTGTTTCTAGTCACGTTGTATCAAGGAATTGACTACGTATAGTGACTGGCAAAAGTGTCATTTTCAGCCCGCGAAAAGCTGTTTAAGAGCAATAGAAATAGCTAGACTGCAGTTTTTCAAAATCAATGTTTACAAACATGTTTCACTGTCAGATGCTATTCAAATATGAAAACATTGGAGGCAAAAGTTGTTTCCAGTCACGTTGTATGGAGGAATTGACTCCATACAGTAAGTATCAAAAGTTGCATTTTCAGCCCGCGAAAAGCTGTTTTAGAGCATGAGAAACAGGTAGACTGCAGTTTTTCAAATTCAATGTTTACAAACATGTTTCACTGTCAGATGCTGTTCAAATATGATAAATATGAAGGCAAAAGCTGTTTCCAGTCACGTTGTATCAATTAATGGACTCCATACAGTGAGTGGCAAAAGTGTAATTTTCAGCCCGCGAAAAGCTGTTTTAGAGCAGTAGAAATAGCAACAGTGGACCTTTTGAAAATCAATGTTTACAACCATGTTTCACTGTCAGATGGTTTTCAAATATGATAAATATAAGGCAAAAGCTGTTTCCAGTCACGTTGTATCAAGTAATTGACTCCATACAGTAATTCGCAAAAGTGGATTTTACAGCCCGCGAAAAGCTGTTTGAGAGCATGAGAAACAGCTATACTGTAGTTTTTCAAAATCAATGTTTACAAACATGTTTCACTGTCAGATGGTGTTCAAATATGATAAATATGAAGGCAAAAGATGTTTCCAGTCACGTTGTATGGAGGAATTGACTCCATACAGTAAGTATCAAAAGTGAATTTTACAGCCCGCGAAAAGCTGTTTTAGAGCATGAGAAACAGCTATACTGTAGTTTTTCAAAATCAATGTTTACACACATGTTTCACTGTCAGATGCTGTTCAAATATGATAAATATGAAGGCAAAAGCTGTTTCCAGTCACGGTGTATGGAGGAATTGACTCCATACAGTAAGTATCAAAAGTGGATTTTACAGCCCGCGAAAAGCTGTTTTAGAGCATGAGAAACAGCTATACTGTAGTTTTTAAAAATCAATGTTTACAAACATGTTTCACTGTCAGATGCTGTTCAAATATGATAAATATGAAGGCCAAAACCTGTTTCCAGTCACGTTGTATCAAGGAATTGACTCCATACAGTGAGAGGCAAAAGTGGCATTTTCAGCCCGCGAAAAGCTGTTTTACAGCATGAGAAACAGCAAGACTGCAGTTTTTCAAAATCAATGTTTACAAACATGTTTCACTGTCAGATGCTGTTCAAATATGATAAATATGAAGGCAAAAGCTGTTTCCAGTTATGTTGTATCAAGGAATTTACTCCATACAGTAAGTATCAAAAGTGGCATTTCAGCCCACGAAAAGACGTTTTAGAGCATGAGAAACAGCTAGACTCCAGTTTTTGAAAATCAATGTTTACAAACATGCTTCACTGTCAGATGCTGTTCAAAAATGATAAATATGAAGGCAAAAGCTGTTTCCAGTCACGTTGTATCAAGGAATTGACTCCATACAGTAAGTATCAAAAGTGGCATTTTCAGCAGGCGAAAAGCTATTTTAGAGCATGCGAAATAGCAACAGTGCACTCTTTGAAAATCAATGTTTACAAACATGTTTCACTGTCAGATGCTGTTCAAATATGATAAATTTTGAAGGCAAAAGCTGTTTCTAGTCACGTTGTATAAAGAATTGACTCCATACAGTAATTCGCAAATGTGGCATTTTCAGCCCGCGAAAAGCTGTTTTGGAGCATGCGAAACAGGAAGACTGCAGTTTTTCAAAATTAATGTTTACAAACATGTTTCACTGTCAGATGCTGTTCAAATATGATAAAGATGAAGGCAAAAACTGTTTCCAGTCACGTTGTATCAAGGAATTGACTCCATATAGTAATTATCAAAAGTGGCATTTTCAGCCAGGGAAAAGCTGTTTTAGAGCATTAGAAATAGCAACAGTGCACTTTTTGAAAATCAATGTTTACAAACATGTTTCACTGTCAGATGCTGTTCAAATATGATAAATATGAAGGCAAAAGCTGTTTCCAGTCACGTTGTATGGAGGAATTGACTCCATACAGTGAGTGGCAAAAGTGGCATTTTCAAGCCGCGAATAGTTGTTTGAGAGCATGAGAAACAGCGAGACTGCAGTTTTTCAAAATCAATGTTTACAAACATGTTTCACTGACAGATGCTGTTCAAAAATGATAAATATGAAGGCAAAAGCTTTTTCCAGTCACGTTGTATCAATTAATTGACTCCATACAGTGAGTTTCAAAAGTGGCATTTTCAGCCCGCGAAAAGCTGTTTGAGAGCATGAGAAACAGCTAGACTGCAGTTTTTCAAAATCAGTGTTTAAAAACATGTTTCACTGTCAGATGCTGTTCAAATATGATAAATATGAAGGCAAAAGCTGTTTCCAGTCACGTTGTATCAAGGAATTGACTCCATATAGTAATTATCAAAAGTGGCATTTTCAGCCAGGGATAAGCTGTTTTAGAGCATTAGAAATTGCAAAAGTGCACTTTTTGAAAATCAATGTTTACAAACATGTTTCACTGTCAGATGCTGTTCAAATTTGACAAATATGAATTCAAAAGCTGTTTCCAGTCATGTTGTATCAAGTAATGGACTCATACAGTGAGAGGCAAATGTGGCATTTTCAGACCGCGAAAAGCTGTTTAAGAGCAATAGAAATAGCAGCAGTGCACCTCTGGAAAATCAATGTTTACAAACATGTTTCATTGTCAGATGCTGTTCAAATATGATAAACATGAAGGCAAAAGCTGTTTCCAGTCACGTTGTATCAAGAAATGGACTCCATGCAGTGAGTGGCTAAAGTGGCATTTTCAGCCCGCGAAAAGCTGTTTAAGAGCATTAGAAATAGCTAGACTGCAGTTTTTCAAAATCAATGTTTACAAACATGTTTCACTGTCAGATGCTATTCAAATATGAAAACATTGGAGGCAAAAGTTGTTTCCAGTCACGTTGTATGGAGGAATTGACTCCATACAGTAAGTATCAAAAGTTGCATTTTCAGGCCGCGAAAAGCTGTTTTAGAGCATGAGAAACAGGTAGACTGCAGTTTTTAAAATTCAATGTTTCCAAACATGTTTCACTGTCAGATGCTGTTCAAATATGATAAATATGAAGGCAAAAGCTGTTTCCAGTCACGTTGTATCAATTAAAGGACTCCATACAGAGAGTGGCAAAAGTGTAATTTTCAGCCCGCGAAAAGCTGTTGAAGAGCAGTAGAAATAGCAACAGTGGACCTTTTCAAAATCAATGTTTACAACCATGTTTCACTGTCAGATGGTTTTCAAATATGATAAATATGAAGGCAAAAGCTGTTTCCAGTCACGTTGTATCAAGTAATTTACTCCATACAGGAAGTGGCAAAAGTGGAATTTTCAGCCCGCGAAAAGCTGTTTTAGAGCATGAGAAACAGCTATACTGTAGTTTTTCAAAATCAATGTTTACAAACATTTTTCACTGTCAGATGCTGTTCAAATATGATAAAAATGAAGGCAAATGCTGTTTCCAGTCACGTTGGATCAAGGAATTGACTCCATACAGTAGGTATCAAAAGTGGCATTTTCAGCTCGCGAAAAGATGTTTAAGAGCATTAGAAATAGCAACAGTGCACCTTTTGAAAATCAATGTTTACAAACATGTTTCACTGTCAGATGCTGTTCAAATATGATAAATATGAAGGCAAAAGCTGTTTCCAGTCACGGTGTATGGAGGAATTGACTCCATACAGTAAGTATCAAAAGTGGATTTTCAGCCCGCGAAAAGCTGTTTTAGAGCATGAGAAACAGCTTACTGTAGTTTTTCAAAATCAATGTTTACAAACATGTTTCACTGTCAGATGCTGTTCAAATATGATAAATATGAAGGCCAAAGCTGTTTCCAGTCACGTTGTATCAAGGAATTGACTCCATACAGTGAGAGGCAAAAGTGGCATTTTCAGCCCGCGAAAAGCTGTTTTACAGCATGAGAAACAGCAAGACTGCAGTTTTTAAAAATCAATGTTTACAAACATGTTTCACTGTCAGATGCTGTTCCAATAAGATTAAAATCAAGGCAAAAGCTATTTCCAGTCACGTTGTATCAAGGAATTGACTCCAAACAGTAAGTATCAAAAGTGCATTTTCAGCCCGCGAAAAGCTGTTTTAGAGCATTAGAAATAGTAAAGTGCAGTTTTGAAAATCAATGTTTACAAACATGTTTCACTGTCAGATGCTGTTCAAATATGATAAATATGAAGGCAAAAGCTGTTTCCAGTCACGTTGGATGAAAGAATGGACTCCATACAGTAAGTATCAAAAGTGGCATTTTCAGCTCGCGAAAAGCTGTTTTAGACCATGACAAACAGGTCGACTGCAGTTTTTCAAAATAAGTGTTTACAAACATGTTTCACTGTCAGATGCTGTTCAAATATGATAAATATGAAGGCAAAAGCTGTTTCCAGTAACGTTGTATCAAGGAATTGACTCCATACAGTGAGTGGCAAAAGTGGCATTTTCAAGCTGCGAAAAGTTTTTTTGGAGCATTCGAAATAGTAACAGTGCTCTTTTTGAAAATCAATGTTTACAAACATGTTTCACTGTCAGATGCTGTTCAAATATGATAAATATGAAGGCAAAGCTGTTTCCAGTCACGTTGGATCAAGGAATTGACTCCATACAGTAGGTATCAAAAGTGGCATTTTCAGCTCGCGTAAAGCTGTTTAAGAGCATTAGAAATAGCAACAGTGCACCTTTTGTAAATCAATGTTTGCAAACATGTTTCACTGTCAGATGCTGTTCAAATATGATAAATATGAAGGCAAAAGCTGTTTCCAGTCAAGTTGTATCAAGTATTGGACTCCATGCAGTGAGTGGCAAAAGTGGCATTTTCAGGCCGCGAAAAGCAGTTTTAGAGCATGGGAAACAGCTACATTGCAGTTTTTTAAATCAATATTTACAAACATGTTTCACTGTCAGATGCTGTTCAAATATGATAAATATGAAGGCAAAAGCTGTTTCCAGTAACGTTGTATCAAGGAAGTGACTCCATACAGTAAGTATCAAAAGTGGCATTTTCAGCCCGCGAAAAGCTGTTTTAGAGCATGGGAAATAGCAAAAGTGCACTTTTTGAAAATAAATGTTTACAAACATTTTTCACTGTCAGATGCTGTTCAAGTATGATACATATGAAGACAAAAGCTGTTTCCAGTCACGTTGGATCAAGGATTTGATTCCATACAGTAAGTATCAAAAGTGGCATTTTCAGCCGGCGAAAAGCAATTTTAGAGCATGAGAAACAGCTAGACTGCAGTTATTCAAAATCAATGTTTACAAACATGTTTCACTGTCAGATGCTGTTCAAATATGAAAAAAATGAAGGCAAAAGCTGTTTCCAGTCACGTTGTATCAAGGAATTGATTACATCCAGTACGGGGCAAAAGGTGCATTTTCAGCCCGCGAAAAGCTGTTTTAGAGCATGAGAAATAGCAACAGTGCACCTTTTGAAAATCAATGTTTACAAACATGTTTCACTGTCAGATGCTGTTCAAACATAATAAAAATGAAGGCAACAGCTGTTTCCAGTCACGTTGGATCAAGGAATTGACTCCATACAGTAGGTATCAAAAGTGGTATTTTCAGCTCGCGAAAAGATGTTTAAGAGCAATAGAAATAGCAACAGTGCACCTTTTGAAAATCAATGTTTACAAACATGTTTCACTGTCAGATGCTGTTCAAATATGATAAATATGAAGGCAAAAGCTGTTTCCAGTCACGTTGTATCAAGGAATTGACTCCATACAGTGAGTGGCAAAAGTGGCATTTTCAAGCTGCGAAAAGCTGTTTTAGAGCATGAAAAACAGCTAGACTGCAGTTTTTCAAAATCAATGTTTACAAACATGTTTCACTGTCAGATGCTGTTCCAATATGATAGAAATGAAGGCAAAAGCTGTTTCCAGTCACGTTGTATCATGAATTGACTCCAAACAGTAAGTATCAAAAGTGACATTTTCAGCCCGCGACAAGCTGTTTTCGAGCATGAGAAACAGGTAGACTGCAGTTTTTCAAAATCAATGTTTACAAACATGTTTCACTGTCAGATGCTGTTCAAATATGATAAATATGAAGGCAAAAGCTGTTTCCTGTCAAGTTGTATCAAGTATTGGACTCCATACAGTGAGTGGCAAAAGTGGCATTTTCAGCCCGCGAAAAGCTGTTTTAGAGCATGACAAACAGCTACACTGCAGTTTTTTTAAATCAATATGTACAAACATGTTTCACTGTCAGATGCTGTTCAAGTTTGATACATATGAAGACAAAAGCTGTTTCCAGTCACGTTGGATCAAGGATTTGACTCCATACAGTAAGTATCAAAAGTGGCATTTTCAGCTCGCGAAAAGCTGTTTTAGACCATGAGAAACAGGCAGACTGCAGTTTTTCAAAATCAGTGTTTACAAACATGTGTCACTGTCAGATGCTGTTCAAATATGATAAATATGAAGGCAAAAGCTGTTTCCAGTCACGTTGTATCAAGTAATGGACTCCATGCAGTGAGTGGCAAAAGTGGCATTTTCAAGCTGCGAAAAGTGGTTTTAGAGCATGAAAAACAGCTAGACTGCAGTTTTTAAAAATCAATGTTTACAAACATGTTTCACTGTCAGATGCTGTTCAAATATGATAAATATGAAGGCAAAAGCTGTTTCCAGTCAAGTTGTATCAAGTATTGGACTCCATGCAGTGAGTGGCAAAAGTGGCATTTTCAGGCCGCGAAAAGCTGTTTTAGAGCATGACAAACAGCTACACTGCAGTTTTTTAAATCAATATTTACAAACATGTTTCACTGTCAGATGCTGTTCAAATATGATAAATATGAAGGCAAAAGCTGTTTCCAGTAACGTTGTATCAAGGAAGTGACTCCATACAGTAAGTATCAAAAGTGGCATTTTCAGCCTGCGAAAAGCTGTTTTAGAGCATGGGAAATAGCAAAAGTGCACTTTTTGAAAATCAATGTTTACAAACATTTTTCACTGTCAGATGCTGTTCAAATATGATACATATGAAGACAAAAGCTGTTTCCAGTTATGTTGTATCAAGGAATTTACTCCATACAGTAAGTATCAAAAGTGGCATTTCAGCCCACGAAAAGACGTTTTAGAGCATGAGAAACAGCTAGACTGCAGTTTTTGAAAATCAATGTTTACAAACATGTTTCACTGTCAGATGCTGTTCAAATATGATAAATATGAGGGCATAAGCTGTGTCCAGTCACGTTGTATCAAGGAATTGACTCCATACAGTAAGTATCAAAAGTGGCATTTTCAGACCGCGAAAAGCTGTTTTAGATCATTAGAAATAGCAACAGTGCACTTTTTGAAAATCAATTTTTACAAACATGTTTCACTGTCACATGCTGTTCAAATATGATAAATATGAAGGCAAAAGATTTTTCCAGTCACGTTGTATCAAGGAATTGACTCCATACACTGAGTGGCAAAAGTGGCATTTTCAGCCCGCGAAAAGCAATTTTAGAGCATGAGAAACAGCTAGACTGCAGTTATTCAAAATCAATGTTTACAAACATGTTTCACTGTCAGATGCTGTTCAAATATGATAAATATGAAGGCAAAAGCTGTTTCCAGTCACGTTGTATCAAGGAATTGACTCCTTACAGTGAGTGGCAAAAGTGGCATTTTCAGTCCGCGAAAAGCGGTTTTACAGCATGAGAAACAGCTAGACTGCAGTTTTTCAAAATCAGTGTTTACAAACATGTTTCACTGTCAGATGCTGTTCAAATATGATAAATATTAAGGCAAAAGCTGTTTCCAGTTATGTTGTATCAAGGAATTTACTCCATACAGTAAGTATCAAAAGTGGCATTTCAGCCCACGAAAAGACGTTTTAGAGCATGAGAAACAGCTCGACTGCAGTTTTTGAAAATCAATGTTTACAAACATGTTTCACTGTCAGATGCTGTTCCAATATGATAAATATGAGGGCATAAGCTGTGTCCAGTCACGTTGTATCAAGGAATTGACTCCATACAGTAAGTATCAAAAGTGGCATTTTCAGACCGCGAAAAGCTGTTTTAGAGCATTAGAAATAGCAACAGTGCACTTTTTGAAAATCAATTTTTACAAACATGTTTCACTGTCAGATGCTGTTCAAATATGATAAATATGAAGGCAAAAGCTGTTTCCAGTCACGTTGTATCAAGGAATTGACTCCATACAGCGAGTGGCAAAAGTGGCATTTTCAGCCCGCGAAAAGCTGTTTTAGAGCATGCGAAATAGCAACAGTGCACTTTTTGAAAATCAATGTTTACAAATATGTTTCACTGTCAGATGCTTTTCAAATATAATAAATATGAAGGCAAAAGCTGTTTCCAGTCACGTTGTATCAAGGAATTGACTCCATACAGTGAGTGGCAAAAGTGGCATTTTCAGCCCGCGAAAAGACTTTTGAGAGCATGAGAAACAGCTAGACTGCAGTTTTTCAAAATCAATGTTTACAAACATGAGAGAGAGGATCTAACCACTTCCTGTCAAAATTTGATGGATCTATTGCTCTCCGTACATAAATTAGCATACATTATGGAACCCCACCCCCACCCCCCCCGATCCGTGGGGGAAGTAATGACCGCATCATAAATTAGCATAAATTATCGGACGTCCCGAGTGCGGAGCCGATTCTAAACTGTTGAACGCTGCAAAAAGTGCCTTCTATGCGTGCATTCCCCCGGCCTGTGCCATACACACAAATGGGAAAAAAGTGTCACATTTTGCACAATAAAGAGCATTTTCTCCCAGATCCGTGTGGGAAAAGCACATTGGCGATAGACCCAGACTACGACATATGACCTCTGATTTATCACGCATCATTACAGGGTCCGTCTTGACTGAAAGCTGTTTTTTAAGCGAAGAATAACATTGTTCTGGTATCGTTTTAATATGTGGGAATATAGGAAGACAGGTCCATTATTATTTCTCTTTTTTAAAAACATGGGAATATGAGAAGATCGCGCCAATTTTGCACAATTCACAGCAGAGGGTGATTGAAATGCCGCAGCACAACATTGTGCGCTATAAAAGCGGGTTTGTTTTAAAGAACACGACATTTCAGAAAAAGTTTAGGGTGGTGTATGACAAACGACGCCTCCTCGCTGACGGAACATCTTTGCCTTTTGGTTACTGAAAAATGTCACACCTCGCTGTTACGGAGGAAACTGATTTCGAACCGAGGTTCATCTTTCCTTTTTCATGTTTGATCGCCTGGGCCCTCAGGCTGCGGAAAGACTTATTTTGTTAAAAATGTACTGGAACACTGTGAACATGTGATGAACAGGGTACCCAAAAACATTGTCTGGATTTACACTTCTTTTCAGCCCATGTACGATGTACTGCAAAAGATGAATAAAAACATTAAATTTGTTGAAGGACTGCCTGATTCTTTTGAAGATGAAAACTTGTTTCTGCCCGATAAAACACATTTGGTCATTCTGGACGACGTCATTTTTCAAGCTTCCGACCATCCCGAGGTCGTTAAAGTCTTCACCCAGCTACGCCACCATAAGCTCATGAGCGTTATCATGCTAACTCAAAATGTGTTTCACCGAGGCAAATTCAGTCGCACCATCAGTTTGAACAGCAATTATCTCGTCATGTTTAAAAACCCCCGGGATAAGCTGCAGATAAACATATTAGCTCATCAAATGTTCCCTTCACAGAAGGCGTTCTTTTTAGAGAGCTTTGAAGACGCTACTAAAGAACCTTACGGGTATTTATTGGTCGACCTCACACCTACGTGTCCAGAATGATACAGACTGAGGACCGGTGTACTTCCTCACCAACAGCCGACCGTTTATGTTCCAAAAACAGCGTCTCAACATGTCGGCCCGTATAAAACGGAACGCGCCCTTACTCAGGGCTCTGTACCACGCTTCGCCCATGAAGCGTAAAGACATTCTCATTCACAGTTCTCCGGACCTTATTCAAGCGCTGTGTGAGATTGCTTTAAATCTTTTGAAGGGAAACATCCCTCTACACAATTTAAAAAATTGAAAAGGCAGAAAAAAATTATTAAACTGCTGGCCGATAAGAGAGTCGGTTTAAAGCATAAACACCAGGCTTTAAAAAAGCAGTCTGGAGGTTTTCTTTTACCCCTGCTCTCCGCCGCCGTACCCATCATCGGAAACCTGGTAGGAGGGCTCCTTCAGAGAAAATGACTCTAAAGAAGGCGCAGAAAATGTTTCTCATCTCCCCGCATCAGTTAAATCATCTCACTCGCCCCGGCCCCGGTCCTACCATCAACGAGAACGCGGAGGATGATCTGGATGACAGAATGAGGGCCGTATTACAAGAGCCTGGACTGAGTTCTTATGAAGAAATTAAAAAATACAACGCCTTGTTACAAAGATATCTGACCCTCATGAAACAGGACAGGAAAGACCAGAGACTGGTGACTCTCACGCTGCAGGATCAGACTGGGGAGACAGACCCCCGAGACTCCGGCGCGCGGACATCTTCTCCTTCCGCCAGAGGATTTGACGATACGGCCGACGATGTTTTAAAAAGCCTTCCCTCGCGAGATCGCAGAAACGCCGACTACATCTTGACCAAATTATCCGACAGTGACAGTGGATGGAATTCAAAGGGGGAATTTCTTCATAAGGGAAATGTTGTAACCGGGTCTCATATGATTGATTTATTTAAACATCTCTCATCGTCTTACAAAAAAACCCAAACCTCACCACCGACCGGCTGGTCACAATTTTTAAACACTCTGTCCGAACTAAATATTCCATTATCCTCTGTGAAAAACCCCCGTGCGCGCGATCAATATCAGTCCCTCAAACAGGGCGGGTTGCAGAGTTTTGAAAATCGTTACGGCACACCCGTCGTGACCCGCAGGAAACAGAAGAAGAAGGTTTGAGAGATTTTGGACTAGACACCAGATTGCGCAGAAGCAGAAAACAAGTCACTCTATCCCCACGTTGGATAAGACCCCACGAGACGGATGAGGAAGAAGAAGAAAAAGAGAACTTTAGACCAGAGACTAGATTGCGCAGAAACAGAAAACAAATCATTCTGTCCCCTGCTGGATTAGCATGTCATGATAAACAATTGTAAACACACTTTTTTTTTTTTTTGTCTTTCATCAATAAAGCGTTTATTCATCTTATTTTAAGCGTACAGTGTTTTTTTTTTCCAACAACTAACAAAAAGAAATTTTTAAGACGTGACAAGATGACATCATAAAGAAACAAAAAGTATTTTAAAAAGTATAGCATTCTCTAAACAGCTGTAAAGAGCAACTCCCCTGTTCCGGGGAGCAGCCGGATTCATTTCTAATACAACGTTGATATTTTTTCACAAAGTTGTACACTTTCAGGTCATTTTTTATCACATCATCGCCGTACAAAGACAACGCTTGTTCAAAAGATAATCCGCAGGCCCTTTGGCAGAGATAAAAAACACAGTGTTGACCGCAAATGTTCGACAGGGGGTGTTGCAATTGACCGGTGTGATACCTGATGTTTTGAGAACGGTCATCCAAAAACTTTAAAATGGTCGGAGGGTAGTGAACAAAGTCGGGAGGGAATCCAAAAGAGTTAAAAAAGGTGGCTTCATTTTTCTTTTCCAAAGTTAGAGCCAACCAGTGCTCCCCAGGCATGTGCCCCGGGTGTGTGTTGACGATAAAACAAGCCGGAGGTTTGAAGGTTTGCTTCAGCAGAGAGTTGGTCAGAGGCCCACACGCCGCAAAATACGTCTCCCAGCAGACGATGCAAAAGATTCTCCAGCTGAAGATTGTCCATGGTTTAGTAATAATCCACCAAAACTTCTCTTTTAGAATTTATTTCAAGAACAGAGTCGTAACAGGCGTAGATGATTAATGTGGTAGTGGCGGGGAGCGGTTCTCTGAATCTCATCTCCAGTCTTAAACTGCCATTTGAGACCGTGGACAGGGCATCGTTATCGCCGGCGGGGTTGAGATTAAACACAAACAGTGAGTATCCGTTGTTAAATTCCTCACGGTCTATACCCAGGGGTAAATCTTTAAGATGTCTCCCGGTGGCCAGGTACATGTTGTAAAACTCTCTCACGGCTAACCCGTTGTTAAATTGGGGCTGGAAGGCCTTGGCCGGAATTTGTCTGCCGTTCTGACACAGGGCCAGATATTCAACGTTGTTGTGGTGAAAATGGAAGGGGGACAGGTTTCTTTTCCCTGTAAAAGCCTCGTGATGCACCATGCCCAGAACCACATATTTAGGCATAGTGCCCAGGAAGAGGTTTTCCTGCGTACATATTCTAGAGTTTTCGGGGATGGAGTATGTTTTCACGTTAACGCGCGACAGGGGGTACAGAGCGTTACCTTTCATCAGGGCTGCCGCGTGTCCCAGACGTACCGCCGGGGACACAGACACTTTTTTAACAAACAAAGAGGCCCCTAATATTTTCAGACGGAAGGTGGAGTTCTCAGCCCCCATGAGGCAAAATGCATCGCTGGCGCGAGTCAATTTAATTCTCAAATCAACAGAGTTTAAAAGGAGTCTCTCTGAAAAAAATATGTCCCCGTGGAGAGGGCCGAATAAGTGTACTTCGGAGGAATTGGCGGTGAAACCGGCTCTCTTACATAGCCCCCTATTAGGACCGTTCACGGTCACTATAGAGTCCACAGCACCGGCGGTATCTTTGTAAAAAAGACCGGCGCTAAACTGACTCTTGAGGACGTCTTCTGAAAAGTTGAGTAGAGCCTCGATGCGCGGTAGGGATGTGTGGCGCTGGACTGTGAGATCAATCTATCCCCCAGAATAACGTCGCATTGATCGAAAATGGTGTTCAGGGGGTAGTTGATGAGACCCACAGCAGCGTCATTGGCCAAATTAGAACCGTTCAAGTTTGTAATTTTAGCGCGAACGTGTAGTAAAGTATCATTCAGGTCCAGATACTTCTCGCCGTCTCCGGGGATAAAAAACTCTATGGGTCCCCCGTCAGTAACGGCAGAGATGGGGGAGATTTCCGTGTAGATTTTGTCTTCGATACTGAGTTGTGTCATCGGTGCTGAAAATAAATCCAGCTCTGCGAGGGTGCACTCTGGAGATTTGTGATGTATTAGAGCCATGTTTCTTTTTTTTTTTTTTTAACCGTGGTTTTTTTTTTGACCCGTTTAAAATATATCCGTGTCCCGCACAGACTTCCTCTTTGCACGCCCGCTTGTACCGACTGATTTCCTCTTTTTACGGCGCCGGCCTTTATGAGAGGATGTTGAGAGGCGTCGCCCCGGAGGTCGCCTTTGCAGCCTGCGTGACAAGACCATGATACCTCCTGAACCTTCCTGGACGTCCTCTCGATGGCCTTGTACTTTATTAACGGCGTGGGTTAGCACATCAGAGGCTATGTTTTTAGCGGCCGAAGCCAGGTGAGGTTTAGCTATGCTAAAACCTTTCTTTACCAGAGGGGCCACAAAACGAAACAGTTTTGAAAATATAGAGCCTATACCTCTCCCGTACATGACAGGAGACCCGTAGAAACCAGGGAGAGTACCTCCTACTTGATTTTCATAGTAACTCACAAAACGTTGAGGATCTTCTCTCAACATAGCCTTTTTTTTTTTTTTCTCACACAGAGCGTTGAGATGGAATGGGTTTAAAATGCAATTTGACGACGGTCTTGCCAAAAGTGAAATTGATGGGGTGGTTTTGGTCCGATTTAATCTGTATGAGAATGCTCTCAATGTGGTTCTTGGCTACCGGTAGATAGTAGGCAGGGTTAAAATACTGGGTAACGACGTCACCAAAAGTTCCTTTAACGTCCAAAATTCTCAGGAGCGGAGCGTAAGCGTCACCTACCACCTGATGACGCACCACGTCACTATAGCAGTAGAGGTGATACTGGCCCGCTTTTATATCCGCAGGGTAGGGAGCCATCCTTTCCTCAAAGGTAAACCACTCCCCCAGTTTCATCCCCAGCATGTAAGCCAAAGGAGGGAAAAAACGCAGATGGTACTGTCCTCCCGCTTGAAATTCATATCTTTTTTGGATGGTGCTAAGGACCATCTGAACGTCGGCTCCTATTTTTTTAAAAAAAGCGTTCATTTCAGCCGTCAGCTGATTCAAGTTTGAGTAGTATCCCCCTCTAATCTTTTGACGACGGACCTCGCTCTCGGCTCCTTTAGGTTTCTCCCTCCACTCAAAGTACCCCGTTTCGATAGGAACATTAAACCAGGTATGAGGATACGAAATCTCCGTTAAAGCCACCTACCAGGGACCCTCTAAATCTAGGTGCTGGGCCAAATCAACGTGATAAATCAACGTGATAAGAAGAACTGGTTAACACCAGTTCTTCTTAAACACATCTGCGCTGGCGTTGGAGGGTAATGTGATGTAGAACCCCTCGTCGCTCAGTTGATCCATGATGGAATGATGGTTGTGACGTGCACGCGTTTGTTCTTATACATTTTTTAAATCAGAGGCCTTGACCCAACTGTTGAATTTTTCGGGCCAGTTTTTCCACCGTACAAAAACTTGTTTTTCACCCCTTACGGTACGTTCTTTCAGAATCTTCTCTACGTGGTAGACTCTGTCTTTGCCCATTTTTACCTTTTGCAACTCTGCCTCATAAAATGAGCCTTGAATGGGTTCTCCGTCGTAGTCTTCCAATTTATACATCGGAGGAATGCGCGGTAACGCTTCAGACACTGTAAACACTTCGTCGGTAAAACTCTGTTCGTATTTTTTGTCAAACACACCTCTCAGCTTTGATATCCTGACTAGGTCACCCTTTTTGAAATTTGTTGTTATTCCGCCTCTCGAACCGAGTGTACCGTACAGGTTTTGAAATACTTGAGCGGTGTTTTCTGATGTCACTTCTGCAGGTGCCATTTTAATACTACTGTGATAGCTGCGGTTATAGTTTTTTACCAAGTCTTGTAAGACGTCTAGGTATCGCAACGTGTTGTTTGCTGTAAAATATCGCCACATTCTACTTTTTAAAGTACGGTTAAATCTTTCAACCACTGAGGCCTTGAGGTCGCTGGCTGTTGAAAAATGTGTGATACTGTGTTTTTTCATCAGTGTCTCAAAACTCTTGTTGAAAAATTCTTTCCCCGCATCAGTTTGTAGTTTTACAGGCGTCTGACTTTCTTCAAAGACCGATTCAAAGGCCTTTACCACCTCGGCCGCGGTTTTTCTCTTCAAAGCTTGCACATAAGCCTTTTTGGAAAACACATCTATGACGGTCAGTAAATAATTATGCCCGTCATTATACTCTGCTAAAGCGTGCATATCACACAAGTCAGCTTGAAATTGGTTTAGAGGGCGTGGGGAAAAAACCCTGTTTCTAATAAAATGTATTTTAGCGGGTTTATGTAACGTATAAGTATCCTGCTCGGATAAAAAGTCTTTGACATTTTCAAGCCCGACCACTTTCCCCGTTTCATTCTGCAAGCCCCTGCGAAGTTGTTCTACTCCTCCAAAGCTACCCAGGTGTGCTGGGTCATAATACACTTGTTTCATGAGGCGTTTCTCAGACATGTTGACGGTCGAGTGAGAGAAAAATACTGTGTAGAGCTTCTTTATTAGATGTCGCTGACGTCAGAATTAAAAAAAAGTCTTGACGCAGAAAACTTGTGACTAACATTTTTTTATTATTTTTAAAAAACAAACGGTACATGAAAACTTTTCTTGACACACAAAACCTACAACTAACTTTTTTTTTTTTATTATTTAAAAAAAAACAAACGGTACATGAAAACTTGAACTAAAACTTTTCTTGACACACAAAAAAACCCTACAACTAACTTCTTTAAAAAAACAAATGGTACATTTCTTGAACTAAAACATTTCTTGAATTAAAACATTTCTTGACACACAAAACCTACGACTCACATTTGATCACATCTAAAGTCTGAGCTAAGACAGAGTTATCTACTTCTTGGATGATACTATAATGTAATTTTTTCAGTTTGGCTTGGATGTGTACAGGGTGGTTGTTTTGCAGACGTTCACATATGACATCGACAAATAAAGTATAAAAAGCGAACATGTGCCAGGGTTTGAGAACATCCTTCACCAGTTCTTTTAAAATGTTTTCAAAGATAATTGACAAATCAGGTTCGCCGGCAGAAGCGGTACGACGCACCATCTCGCACCAAGGTGGAAAAAAAGAGATGGTTCTGACCTTTTCCATCATATCTTCCAGTCTCTCAACCTCCGCCAATCTAACTGCGTGTTGCACGTTTAATTCTCCAACGGCTGAAACTCTCGTCTCATAGAACTCTTGAGTCAGGCGATTGAGAACAAACACGGTCGTGTGTCTTTCCAAATTGGTTACAAGTTTTACCCCGTAATTGCCCATCGTTTCAAAAGTTTTCGCAGATCTTTAGTTTTTGTGGTGCTTCCAAATGTCGACCATGGTCTCAAGGTCCGCAAATCTGACGGTGCTGTGGGATTTCTCCACAGCTTTGTACATGCGGTCGATGGGTTGCCTGATGTACGGTTGTGATGTCAGCTCGAACAAAATATCCCCGGCAGCGGCTCTGATGCGTCGCTCCTCCGTGGGGAAGTTATGCAGGGTGAAGAGGTACTGGATGGCGGGGACAAAGTTGGGAGTGTATAGCTTGTGGATGATGGTGTGAAAGTTGTCTTGGTAGAAACCATGTTCAACGGTGTCCAGGCACGGGTGCTCTTTTTGGCTAGGACGATTGATCTGGCAACTGTAGCAATCTTCCCTGAATGTTGCCAGAACTGATTCGAGGAGATAAAGTACGGCCGTTTTCACCACCTCGAAGAAGGCCTTTGACAACGCCTCGTCAATCGCATCCCCCTCGCTGCCCTCCCCTGGTGAGGGTGGAGCTGAATGATTTGCCGCGGAGGTGCTGGGTGGGGTTCGAGGGAGGGTCTCCAATGACGGGGTGCGGGGCGGAGTCTGGGTGCCAGAATCTGAGTCAGATGTAGGTAACGGCGATGGTGTGATGATCGAAGCCTCCAGGGACTGTGAAGCAGGCGGTTCTGAGGAAATCTCCGTAGGCCTCGGGGGTGATTCGGGCGAAACCTCCAGGGAGAGCTCCGTAAGCACCGCGAGCGATTCGGCGCATACATCCCGGGACAGGGCTGCGAACACGGCTGCTCTGTTTTTCCCCGCGTTTTTTTTTTCTTAGCGAGGGTGTAATGTTCAGTCTCGTCTGGAAGAAAGCGTCTCTCTCTCTTTATAACGAGCGTCCGTGTGGGGCGTGGTCTCTTTTCATCACCAGAGTATCCTTCCAATCGCGACAGCTGTGAAAGAGTGAGTCTATTTTGTCACTCATTTCCCTCATCTTCTCATTCCACGCCATTGTGGGCAGATCCAGCACGGTGTGATAAACTCCGCACTCTGAGCTGAAAGTTTCCAGGACAAAAATGTCCTTTTCCTCCTGCTTCTGGCACTCACTATGACAAACCAAACCACCTCTTCTAGTGTAATGGGCGCGACAGTATGTACGACAACCGCCCGAGGTTTTCGTTAAACAAATTGCAGAAAATTCACCCGAACAAGAACAAGAACAAGAACCATAATGTATGCTAATTTATGTACGGAGAACAATAGATTCATCAAATTTTGACAGAGGGTGATTAGATCCTCTCTCTAACATGTTTCACTGTCAGATGCTGTTCAGATATGATAGATATGAAGGCAAAAGCTGCTTCCAGTCACGTTGTATCAAGGAATTGACTCCATACAGCACGTAACAAAAGTGGCATTTTCAGCCCGCGAAAAGCTGTTTTAGAGCATGAGAAACAGGTAGACTGCAGTTTTTCAAAATCAATGTTTACAAACATGTTTCACTGTCAGATGCTGTTCAAATATGATAAATATGAAGGCAAAAGCTGTTTCCAGTCACGTTGTCCCAAGGAATTGACTCCATTCAGTGAGTATCAAAAGTGGCATTTTCAGCCCGCGAAAAGCTGTTTTAGAGCATTAGAAACAGCTAGACTGCAGTTTTTCAAAATCAATGTTTACAAACATGTTTCACTGTCAGATGCTGTTCAAAAATGATAAATATGAAGGCAAAAGCTGTTTCCAGTCACGTTGTATCAAGGAATTGACTCCATACAGTAAGTATCAAAAGTGGCATTTTCAGCCCGCGAAAAGCTGTTTGAGGGCATTAGAAATGGCAACAGTGCACTTTTTGAAAATCAATGTTTGCAAACATGTTTCACTGTCAGATGCTTTTCAAATATGATAAATATGAAGGCATAAGCTGTTTCCAGTCACGTTGTATCAGGTAATGGACTCCATACAGTAAGTGGCAAAAGTGGCATTTTCAGCCCGCGAAAAGCTGTTTTAGAGCATTAGAAACAGCTAGACTGCAGTTTTTCAAAATCAATGTTTACAAACATGTTTCACTGTCAGACGCTGTTCAAATATGATAAATATGAAGGCAAAACCTGTTCCCAGTCACGTTGTATCAAGGAATTGACTCCATACAGTAAGTATCAAAAGTGGCATTTTCAGCCCGCGAAAAGCTGTTTGAGAGCATTAGGAATAGCAACAGTGCACTTTTTGAAAATCAATGTTTACAAACATGTTTCACTGTCAGATGCTGTTCAAATATGATAAATATGAAGGCAAAAGCTGTTTCCAGTCACGTTGTGTCAAGGAATTGACTCCATACAGTGAGTGGCAAAAGTGGAATTTCAGCCCGCGAAAAGCTGTTTTAGAGCACAAGAAACAGCTCGACTGCAGTTTTGGAAAAACATTGTTTAAAAACATGATTCACTGTTAGATGCTGTTCAAATATGATAAAAATGAAGGCAAAAGCTGTTTCCAGTCACGTTGTATCAAGGAATTGACTGCATACAGTGAGTGGCAAAAGTGGCATTTTCAGCACGCGAAAAGCTGTTTTAGAGCATTAGAAATAGCAACAGTGCACTTTTTGAAAATCAATGTTTACAAACATGTTTTACTGTCAGATGCTGTTCAAATATTATAAATATGAAGGCAAAAGCTGTTTCCAGTCACGTTTTGTAAATTAATTAACAGGACACATTACTTGATACATCAAGTAATGGACTCCATACAGTGAGTGGCAAAAGTGGCATTTTCAGCCCGCAAAAAGCTGTTTTAGTGCATGAGAAACAGCGAGACTGCAGTTTTTCAAAATCAATGTGTACAAACATGTTTCACTGTCACATGCTGTTCAAATATGATAAATATGAAGGCAAAAGCTGTTTCCAGTCACGTTTTGTGAAGGAATTAACAGGACACATTAGTGACAAAAGTGGCA